>JAPDSC010091533.1:0-13084 GCA_026290005.1 Latrodectus geometricus | reverse complement strand
TAAATTTCGAATTCCAAATACTTCTCTTTAATTTAATAATATCAAAATAAAATAAGTTAAAATGGTATTTGTAACTTTCAGTGAATGTCTTTTTTTAATATTTTAAATGTAATACTTTTCAACTGTATTCGTTTTATTTTTAATTTTAACTATTCGAATTTAAAGAATAGCATATAATTTGCTCAATTTGAAATTCAATTAATTGAAAAAAATGAACCCATTTTTACAATTCAAATTACTTGCAATTTCTTTATTTTAAAATATTACTATGTTAAATAATTCGCAAATTTCTATTTTAATGTTCATTTATAAGAAAAATTTCAAACTTTTAATTTAAATAATCGTTTCAGTAATATGAAATTATCTTAACATTTATTGAATTTATGTATAAAATTGTAAATTTTTAGTAATTATATTATAAAAATAGTAATTTGCACCTGTAAATGTCTTTGATATTTCCACTTATGTAATAATGACACAAAAACATATTATAAAAATTTAAAATGTCTATTTCAATCATTTATTTTCTCTTTTTTATAATTTTGCTTGCACAAAACTATTTCTAAAATAGGAAGAAAAAAAGTTTTCTTTTTCTATAATTAAATAGATTTAGTAAGTTATATGATTTAGAAGTTATTTATCATATGATAAACATTCCTATAGACCATAAATTAATCATCAATTTAAGATCATAAAAATTTAAAATACCTAACGTGATTATCTGAATTTTAAATTAACTAAATTATAGAAATATTTCTTTCCTTAATGCATTGGTTTCAAAATAAATTTTAAACTGTTTAGTAAAAAAAATATTAGATTTGTGAATTTTATAACCACTTTCCACTTGAGGTTTTGAAGAATTTTTTTGTATCTTTTCGTTTATTCAAAGATAATTATTAATTTATTCTTTTATGGACTCATGCAATAAATTTATAAGTAATTATTAAAATTATTTCAATTTAGTTAGTAATACCATTTGGATAAACTATTTAAGATTCTGTTTTTTATATACACAAATGCATTTAAATATTAAGCATTTATGTATGAAGATATTTTTTAATTCGCATTTTGAGTCTAGATTTAAATTTTTACATTTAATAAAATCTTTAAATTTTACTATAAAATACATTATTCAGCAAATATCAAGACATTTAAATATAAAGAGTAAATGTTATTTCTAAACTTAAAATATATGTATAAAAACTTATAAAAATTTAATTTCGTTCGTTGACACAAAAACAAAATAAATTTAACAAACAAAAATGTTGATAGGTTTTAATATATCTTTAAAATTTATTTATGTAGATTCCTTGTACGAATATAAAATTAACTTTCAAGGAATTTTAAAATATGTAACAGTATCACAAATTAGTTAATTTCATAATACATCTGATTAATTAAATAAGCTCCAAATATTGTTATTGAATTAGTTATTCAAGCATTTTGAGTTAAGGTAGTCAGTCTACTACTCGTATTGCTTTCGTGTATTCCAATTGTTAGGAAACTTCCTTTCATACAAGAAGCCTTAGGCAAAAACTAAATTTTAAAAATCTACAAATATTGTATCTAATTTTCAGCATTCATTGTTACAACTCGATTATTTTCCATCTGGATGTCAAGTTAGCTCAATGGTGCTCCTAAGAAAACTTTTGATACAGTAGAATCTCATCCTTCATGGAAGTCCATTATGTTCTGATTCCAACTCGGTTGCTTCAGACACTATAGAAAAATTCAGCCAAGAACATCCGCTATAGAATGAGTTGGCGCTTTTGTTTCATTATTGACGCCATTTTGCTTCTTTCAATATTAGCAATAATATGACTACGTCTTTCTATCAGCTCTTAAATTCTTTATCTGGTGAACACATATGGTCTCTATGGCGGAATTAATTATTTGAGGCTTAAGCCATGATCCAACGAGCCGTGCGATATTAATTGATTTCTGAGACAATTCAGCCAAGTATGAAAGAAAACTCACCCTTTAGCTTTTAGAAAGACAATTCTGCCTTTATTTTGTCCGCTCTTCTCACTCCTTTTCGAAATGAATTCATTCGATTTCTCTTTAGAACTTCCAGCATCTTCAGCTTCACTTAATTAAAGAACTCTAGCAGAGAAGCGATAACTTTCCAGTACATTTTTCACTCCGTATCTCGGTTGAGTTCACTTTACTTCTCAGAGGCACTGAATAAATTCCTTTTTTTAATTAGGTTTATGAATTTCTGCTTCAGTGCAACTTCACATTTCATAAAATTCTTCCTTTAATTTTGACATCGTGGAATAATTCATTTCTATTTGTCAATATTTTAAAACGTATGATCTTATGTATTATTAATTTCGGTTGATTTGTGAACCATTTAATAAGATATATTCAGTTTTGGTGATTGCCATCGGGGCTTACAGAAGTTTAGTAATATTTTCATTTTATGCTAATTTATCTTTTTAAACTCTTAAGCCTCTTGTCTTCGATCTTAGCAAAACTCCATCAATAACTCAATTGTTTTCACAAGAAAGTTCATGTTCGATTGTCACCCCATTGAATGTTTATATTACTGAATTATTTTGATACATATTATATAAAATAATTTTTGGTCTTTATATTAAGGTTTTATGTTAAGGCTGGAAGTACGATCAGTTCTTTGTGCTCCAAAGGCCTTGTTGCCATCAAGGTCAAAATGACAAATTCTGAACCATTTAATTAATAGTATCTTTCCATACACTGATATAGGCAAGATTGTTTTTGTTTCATTGTAGTAATCAATTTAGGTGACCTAGATTTACTTATAAAGTACTTGAAAATTATTGGTTAAATAAAAAGGATTTTTTTAATTTGAATAAATAAAATGTAATCTTTATATGATTTTTATCTAATTATTGATTTGATTTCACTGTAATGTAATTTCATTGTTTCTTGGTAATATTTTTGAAAAATACAGTTAAACAATAATTCAACATTACAATAATTCCAATCCTTCATACCGAATCCAAAACTTGTGTGAAAAATTTTAAATCACAAAAAATCAAAATAGTCACTTTTTGTCTAATAACATTTTATATATATAAAGTTTTGAAAGAAATAATGAAAAGTTTCAGCAGAAATACCGACTATGTATATATATGCATGCATTTCAAAGTTTTAATATATTAAAATATTTCTTTATCATACTTTATTGACAAACTTCATTTTATAATAATTATAGTATTATCTTGGTAATTATTTAAAAAGTTAAATGCGTCTACTAAAATGTAAATCACAATAATTTCGATATAAGTTGTTAAGTTTCTCAAACTCTTTTTCTATTTAAGACATGTTAACAAAATTTAATTTTTATTACAAATTGTTTTGTTAAATTTGCGCAAAATTCTAACTTAAACAAAACTATGTTTAAACATTAATTTGATATACCTCAGTGCTTTTAGATACCTTTAAATTGAACATTTCTCATTATGTATTGTGTCAAACAATATGTTACACTTGACCAACAATACTGCCAATTCTATTTTAAAGTGTATTTATTAAGGACACTTAATTTCCAGGACAATGACTTTTAATATTAGTTGTAGAAAGCAGTTTACTTTTTTTTATAACTCATAGTAATTTTAATATAAATTTATAATTAACAATGATATTAGAACTTTGACACAATAGCTGGACTAATGGTCCAAGGTTTGCTGTAAAGTATCTTAATATCCTATCTATTTTTATCAACAGATAACTCCATACACGTATTATCTAGGGACTGTAAAATGAAGCAATTAGAGTCCTTCCAGAAATATTTGTTTTTGTTTAAAAGAGTACAATTGTGTCACAATACAGAATAAACACAAATTCTTCATATGTGCAGTGAGAGATAATATTAGATTTTTATTATATTTTTACTCCTGTTTCATACGAAATATTTTGAGACGTTTATTTGTGTCAAAATAGATATAGATTTAACTTACATAATAGTGTTATTCCTTTCCTTAAAATAAAAATATTATTAAATGTTTTTAAAATCAAAACCAAATAAACTTTTGTTAAACCATTCTGTTATGAGACAATTTTGGCGTTTATTTTGGCGTGTGTGATGGTAATACAATTGTAATTTTGAAATGAAAAATATTATATTAAATAATTTTAATTTACTTTATATTTAATTTACAAATTGCAATAATTTTGGAAAATGAGTAGAATGACAAAATAGGGAAAAATAATACAATGTATTTGATTGACATTTTGAAATAAATGTAATATTAATAAATCCTAAAGAGAGAATACAAATGTAAGGATCACATCAACCTTTGATAAAACAATTTTCCGTTTAAGGAACTGTACGCATTCTAAATATTTTAAATGATTATAAGAAATTCAATTAAACATTTTATTTATCAAAATCAATGGTTAATGAAGCCCATGTAAAGTATGAAGTGAATTTACCATATATGCTTTGTAATCAGGTAAATTTTTTGCTTAGATTAATTATAGTGTTGTATTATGTTCATTGATTTTAATTTAATGGTGAAAATAATTAAATATGTGTAAATATTGTACCCCGCTTCGGACTTTATGTTGATTGAGAATCGATAAAACAATATCTTAAAACTCACAAGGTAAAAATCAGAAATTATAATTAAAATCTCAATTCTTAGTAAATTCAACAGGTTACAGGAAAATCCAGCAGTAGAAATCTCAACTACACAGCTCCAATTCAGCTAATATAATAGGAAACATCTTCCAATGACTGTACTCTCAAATACCTCAGACAGACAATAGCTTCTATGCCTTACACTCTAGTATTCAAGACTGATCGTCTTCACTAACTTCCATGCCTAACTTGGTGTGAAAATCTACGAGTTTTTCCAAGATTCTAGAAGGTTCTAAGGTATCACACTTATTATAGGTCCTAGAGCATCGGTGATGGATTTTTCCAAAAGTATCTATTTTTTGCCAAATTGCCATTAATCTCACCAAAAGTCGTCAAGAATCTTACTAAGTATCGCCAAGTCGATAAATCATTAGAAACGTCATTTCTAATGTAGAATACGCCTACATTGCGTAATTTTTCCCAAAATCTGAGTATTTCCTATTTGTCAGAGATATTTTAAGACAAGTACAAATAAAGTTTATAAATTTGTTACTATGTAATTTTATTTCACTCAAAGTTTCTTCTTAGCAAAAAATGCTTCACTTCTAAAATTAAGGAACATTCTTTCCCATAAATAATCCAATATTTTAATGATTGTCATAATACTGCGCAAAATATTTCATTTTTTAACGCGTGATATTCATTAGGATGATCTTGATACTTGGTTCAAAATAAGTTTCAAAACTTTAAAGAACAGTAGCAGTATGGTTAAAAACAATTGGAGATTATTTAAATCGTAAATAAATTATGGTAATGTTTTCTTTGAATCAATCTTAAGAAAATTATCCACTATTGGCTTTTCTCGTTACCACGAAAAATTAATAAACGCTTTAAATTAATGCAAAATGTATGAAGAACTTTATACTATTATATTTACTCATAAGTTAAAATAATGAAACTGTGATATTTAATGACTTTTCAGAATAAAATTAATAATTTTTATGAATCTTGATAAGAATTTATTTTCTATGAAATTACTACATATAAACAGAAAAATTAAATGTAATTTTATTTTGAGGAAATTGTTCTGTTAGAAGATTATTTGCAAAAGATATTTTGTTACATGTTAATCTGCACAGTTCATAGTTTAAGTTTTAAGATTGTTTTGTAATTTTGTTAAGTTTCTTAACATCGCCATTAAACAAATAAATTATTTGCAAGGAATTTAAAACTGTTTATAAATGAGTAAATGTATGTTTTGTTCATAGATATATCATGACTTTGTTTAAATTTTATTTAAACTAAGTCATGAACTAATAATATAATAATAACAAGAACTTTATTAGGCTTAATTTAATAAAGTAATAAGAGCTTTATCATACTTAATTTTAAATTTATTGCTATCACTTAAAATTTTAATTGCCTTTTGAAATAAATTATTATTATCTTATTATTATGTCCGTCTGCTCATGGATAATCCCAATGTAATTCATGAATAACATAAGAGGTGATTAAAATAGGCAGTCATTGTCTGAGGCTATAGCTAGGCACCCTATCTCTGGATATTATAGCAGGGACTAAACCTCCAAGTTTTGAGTTGCCGGCATTCCTAATTCATAAAACTATTATAAGAATTGAAATCAGTATGAATATAATCGATAAACTGGTGGGATATTGAAAATTATTATTCATAATGAATTATATAAAACTCCTTTTAGTGTGGGGACATTGAATAGTCTTTCTGATATTTTTGATTCATATAAGATTATTGATTCATACATATATTGATTCATAATTGCAATAGATGTTTTAAACTCGTGAAAGGTCTTCGAGTTGAATAGCCAAAATCACTGGTATAGGATTTATTATAAAAATGATATTAAAAAATTATGTGTGTTTGAACTTTTATGGGTAAGAATTTTAAATTTTACATAATTCGTTCACATGTACCTACTTAAGATAAAGTAACACTGAATAGAATATCATGATGACATTCTAGAATTTAATTTTGAGTAATATTCACAGCGCGATTTGAAGCTTTTGAATAGAAACTTTTAGGAAAATATTTATAAAGAAAATGTGAGGAAATCAACCATTTCGAGAACAAGGCTTGCACCATCCAAGTAATAAGAATGGCAAATGTTAAATTATTTATGTGTCACATGAAGAATTACTAATTAAAATCAATTTATTTCTTTACATGAAAATCCATGAAATAAAATAGGGGTCACTGGATGTAAACAGTTATAATGAAAAAATTGATAATATTCTTATTGCTTTAAGACTTCCATATACTAATTATTGAAGATTGTTAATATATATTAACTAAATGTATTAATAAATAAATATTTTGGGTAATTAATATCAGAGAGATCAAGGCTCTGACATTGATCACAAACTTCTAATCTCTAAAATTAGCTATTGTCTTAAGACATTTTCCTTCTAAATGAGGAAGCAGCGGAATACGAGGCTGACTGTAAATGAACTTCAGAAATCGGAAATTTAGAACAAATATAGCTCTAAGTGTAAAGATAAAAGGCAGATAGATGTTGCCATACAAGAATATGAATTGAAAGAATTGAAAGAAGTATGAGATTATTCTGTAAGTGAAACCGTAATAAAGAAGAAAGGGATAAAAAGGAACAACTTGCATGATGCAGACTACACCTAAGTTATATCCAAAAAGACATATTGCGTATAAAGAATGGTATCAAAGAATTAAAATAAAAGAATCAAATTGACTATATTAAGAAATCAAAGTGTACTACTAAGAGAAGAATCATGAAATTTTAGAAAGACAAAGGGATAATTAAAATGTTTAACTCCTGGTAAAGATACTAGTCTCATAGATAATATAATTATACGTTTCTTGTTCACTAATGATATCAAATCGATTTTACAGTTCTCTTCGAAATTGAATCTTATGTTAAGAAGTTTAATCGAAATCGATCAGAAAGTCCTGAAGGATTAATACTGAACTGATAGAAATTGATTAGTCGCTGCTTTGATTAGGTATACCAATGAAATTAATAGCAAACATTTCAAAGCAAAGAATGAGAAGATGCTCTTAGTTTGTTCCATTTTTAATGAATGAGTATGTCAAAACTACAACAACTGCAGTGGAAATATATTCTTGAATGTTATATTTAATACTATCAGAAACTTTCTTTGATTATTATTGTATGCTTGAAACATTATTGAATTGTTCTATCATGCATTTCATAGTGGATATCGACAACTGGCAAAATAATATCTTAAATCAGAAAAAGTGTTCAATATTGACTAAAATTTTTCTTTATTGACTTTAAAATTATCGATGCATTGTTCATTTCATCAGCAGTGATTTTATCTACTTTATCCACATTATCTGACAGTGCTTTTATGTTTAATGTATTTGAAATATTGAACATTCAACAAGCTTATGCAAACTTACAAAGTCACGTTTTAAAAAAGTGAAATTTTGAGGAAAAAATATATATTATATATAAATATCATTCTTAAATTTTATATATA
The DNA here is from genome assembly GCA_026290005.1 of Latrodectus geometricus. Taxonomy (NCBI): domain Eukaryota; kingdom Metazoa; phylum Arthropoda; class Arachnida; order Araneae; family Theridiidae; genus Latrodectus; species Latrodectus geometricus. The sequence goes on along the minus strand of JAPDSC010091533.1, from coordinate 5,007 downwards.
CATATTTTTTTCTAATGGCGGGCTGCTAGAGTAATTAACCCATTTGCCGCAAACTGCTACTCATTTTAACGTTACCCGGTGGGCACCTGTGAACAAAGTCATAGAAGTACGAGTAGCATCACCCACGCAACACCACCAGAAACCCGTTTATAGGGCGGGCCACATTCATCCATCACCTGAGGAAAGGACAAGAAATACAGAGAGAGAAAGAGAAAGTACATCCATGGCCAAGCCGGATTTCGAACCCAGGTGCTTCCCATGCGTAGTCAGGTACTCTAACCACCAGACAGGGTTGGTTGCTATATATATATATATATATATATATATATATATATATATATATATATAAATTTCATATTTCTGAACGATCTAGTAATTCTGAAATGTGAATTTTGCTGAATTGTGTTTAAATTTCCCTTTAAACCAAGAAAAAGGAAAGGATAAAAATAGAGATATTTATATATTTGATTATATAGATATTTGAAATGTTATATTTCTACACAAACACACAGGTCAAACAGGGCAAGTTTATATGTAGGCCAATAATATATTTTCCATGTGTTCAGAATTAATCTATTTTTTAAAATGTTCAAAAGAAAATCACTGATGTCAAATCTATTATTTTTTCCATTATTTTTCATTCATGAATTTGGGTCAATAATAAAACATGTATAATTTTACTTAATAAATGTAAAAATTTCTAATCAGTATTGCATAACATAATATTAAATATCTTTAATTCATTAATTTAAAATATATCTTTTCATAAATTTTCTGCAACATCGGATAAAAATTGCCCTCAGACCAGAAAAGAAACAGTATATATTTTCATAAGATAAATATTATTTATTTTATCTATATCTAGTTAAAATATCGATGGTTTTAGATTTCAATACTAAATAAAATATATTAATCTGATATATTATTTCATAATAATTAATATATTTTAAACAATATATTTAAATTATACGCCTAAAATATTTTTGTTTCTTATATGAACACTGATACGTTTGCTTGAAACTTTAATTTATATATATTTAAATATAAACTACAACTAAATACAAACTTAAAGAATTCAAATATTTTATATTTGTGAGCATTATTGTATGCATAAAAGTTATTATATATTGTAATTTTGAATATCAGTTGTAATTTAAAGCGTTGTCTTTTAAATCAAATATGAATGCACAAGTAAAAAATATAACAACAGTCGTTTTGAATAATGCATTTTTATAGCACTTGAAGATAAACCTCTATATTATTTTAAGATTTAATCCTCAAGTGATTAATACTCATTAAAAGGATTATAATTTAAAAAATCGTGAGTTACTGTGAATAGTTTTTGCTCCAAATTTATAATATGAAGAAGGAACGCTAACTTTAAAAATTAAAAATGATAAATCTCCCAGTTTTTATATTGCAGGTCAATGAACTTCCGAAAACAAATGCGTCTAGTCTATGTCTGCTTTGTTTCACAGTTGTTGATTTCACCTGACAAACATATTTTCCCTACTGTTGGTATCTTCCACTTTCGCTAAAAATGTTTATTAGTTAATTGCTCTATTTTTATTTCTTATATTCAAAGAGATTATACTAATTTCAAAACATTGGTTTACAAATAAAAGAAGGAAGATTACCTTTGCGAGACTTTCTTGAAAATAGAGTTCTTTATTGTTTTATAATTTATGATTATTTCATACAAATCTCATATCTTTTAACAAAATATTTTTTTAAATTTAATTAATGGTCTTATATTTTAAAATATTATTTAAATATGGTGTTTACAATATTTTTCGTATTCACTGAAGAAGTATATAGTACTACGTACAAAAACATGAATAGTTTAAAAAAGTTGTTGGTGAATTTAATTAACTGGAATACACAAATGTGCTTAGTATTTAAAAATAAATTTATGTATAGTAAAACATACAATGTACTAAATAATAGAAAGTTTAAACCTGCTTTTAGATTTATTTCAAAATTTCCACACTTTATTAATTAATTTTTAAAGAAAACAATTCATTATTTTATTTTATTACATATTTTTAAGATATTCAGCTTTTATTATCTTAATCTTTTCAGTATAGTTTTGAGAGAGTAGCCACCCAAACTTGTCTAGTGGTTAGCGTAACTGATTACGGATGGGAGGACCTGGTTCGAATCCCGGCTTGGGCATGGATATACTTTCTCTCTGTGTTTTTCTTGTCCTTTCCTCAGATGATGCATGAATGTGGCCCTCCCTATAAACGAGTTTGTGGTGGCGTGGGCGATGCTACTCGTAACTCCGTGACTTGGTTCACAGGTATCCACCAGGTAACGATAAAATTAGTAGCAGTTTCCGGTCTTGTTGCTGCAAATAGGCTAATATACTTACTTGCTCAAGGGTGCCCACCATTAGAAATAAAAAAAAATAAAATTATTTTTAATTCAACTAATATTTTTGAGTTTAAAATGTATATAAAGTTTTTCCAAAAAAGTTTTTTTTAAATAATGCATATATAAAAATGTTTAATTTTTATTTCTTTATAATGACATAATTAATTATAAATGCTTATTTACAGCTTCTAAAATTATAAAAGTTTTTTTTTTGTTTTTCTTGAAAAAATATTTTCTTTTTTTTCAAAGATCAAATTGTTAAAAAACAGGATTTTAACTAACTGTAAGTTTTAAGGAATTTTTCCAAATGCAAATTGATAATACTTTCTTATCAATAAATCTTTCAATTGGTATTATATCATTCTCAATGAGGTGTTTTTACGAACATTAAATCCATGATGTGAAACAATTTTGATTCAACTTCGAGATCTTTGCTAGAAAACATAACTCTTAATATTTATCTTACATTACATTTATGATATATGCATACTTTTAAAAAATTCAAAATAAAATCCATGTAAATAAAATAATTTTGTTGTTTTTCCAAACTTTTTCAAAAGTTAAATTCAGAATATAATGTATATTAAATCAGGATTTTGGTTCCTGGGCTAAATTAAAACCAATGCTTCAATTGAACTTTATGTTATGACGATATTATGTGTAAAAGTTGATTTAAAGTGTCTTTAAGCTTTTTTATTCTACTATGTACAACGCTCTAAAATTCTTCTAGCTTCTAAAATCTGAAACGTGTGTTTCTTTGACTATTTTAAAATTGTCATGTTTAGGTAAACTCTGGACAAAGAAAAAAATGTATGGCATCAGATGTTTCTTTCTTTCTATAATCTCAGAGTGTAATTTTTTTTAAATAACGTCACATCGGTTTTTATGCATCTGGTTTTTGATTGTTTCATGATTTTTGAAGAAAAAACATTGTTTTTGCCCACTTCACGAAATAGGTTTTTGATGTTCCTTAGACATAGTCAGTATAACATGCATGGGAATCCGAATGACAAAAATCCAGACTCCAGAATGCTCATAACTAAAAGAAACATTCAAGTATTCAAATTGTATTCAATTTATTTTTGCCGAATCAATACATAAGACCTCATTTTTGTCAAATAGATTGCTTTCTGGAAAAAGCTTAAAAATGGTAAGTTTTAATTCATAACATTTAAATATAGTAAATAAAGCATTTTTCCCAATCACAATTTATTCAAGAATATTAGGTGCTTATGGAAAGTTAGTTTTCATATAAGGCATTTTAAGTTTATTATTACAAGTTTTCAACATATGTGTGTAGAGGACTTTTGAATTTCGTCTTCAAAGATGTTTGCTTAAAAAATAATAATATAAGTTAAGGGCATTCCACGTGTAATGTTCAATAAATAAATTATAACATATTTTTTTAATATTTACATATAAATGTGAAGTAATTTTGAATTGCCAAACTATTATTTTATCTAATAGTGTATCTGCAATTAGCATTTTTAACATACACTTCTGTAAGAGCCAATTATAATTAAAAGAATTATTAAAATCAGAAGTACTTTAAAATAAATAAATTATTATATTAGTTTGGGGAAAAAGAAATCCATTATTTTTACGTGAACTTTATGTAACTTCTTTTGGATTCACTTTGTAAAAAGGTTTAAAACAGCTTTTATGTAGATTTTCAGGTCTTGCGCGTTACGACTGCTGCCATGCGGTTAACTTCGATCAATTTTGATATTTTATAGACATTTTCGACGATGTTGCATCCACATGCGAGGTGCATCTCTAACATCGAAAATACCCGAACGGAATCGACGAAACAAAAATTGTACGTAATTGGTTGTTAAAGTCATATATAGGACGATAAACACCTTTCACAATTTTAGCCACCCGGGTATCTTTTTCGCCGTTACAAGAGAAAAACGAAAATGTATCGAATTTTCTGTTTGTTGTCTTCCATTTTTAAAACCTTGTACTCGTAACTGAATGAATCAAACAAAAAACCGCAAGAGAATATTTTAGTGTCAAATGTCACCTTTCCAACGAGCATAAATCTGAAATTGTTTGATAGATACCTCGCGAAATATCGATCACTACAGACGTCTACCGAAAAAATAATGGATTACTTTTTCCCCAAACTAATATATTTAAATATAAATTTGACTCATAATATGCCTTAAAATATGTACTAGTGACAGAAGAATTTAAAATAAATTTATTTATTCCATTGCAATTATTATTAATTTGTTATTTTCAGAAAATTCACAAACTTTTATACAATAAGTTGATAAAAAAGTACAATTACTCTTTTATTTTGATTTTAATAATTTCACTTTAAATGCGTGATTCAATGTTTTATTAATCTTAAAAAGTTGTTGTATAATTTTTAAAAATAAGATACATAAAATCATTTCACTTTGTCTGAAATAATTCCAAATTTCCAAAGCATTCTTTATTTTCTTAACACAAAATAAATTCTTTTAAAGATAAAAATAAGTGATAAACTCATATAATTTGTGTGAGATACTTCATAACAAATCAAATTAACTTATAATTAGATAAGAATAATTTGATCTGCCTTGATTGCAAGTACTCATTTTGCCGAGCTTCCTACACATCAAAGACGATGCAAATTCCCCC
>JAPDSC010091515.1:0-16770 GCA_026290005.1 Latrodectus geometricus | reverse complement strand
TATATATATATATATATATATATATATATATATATATATATATATATTTGATAAACTTTCTTGAAAGGTTTTCCTCGTAAAATTATCCTTGGAAGTCAGTTTTAATGAATTTCAGTATTTTTTTTACATCAATGAAATATTTGGAAAATTATTCAACTAAAAATTTATTTTAGAAGAAATATTAATTTTAAAATTAAGTAATATGCATAGAAAAACATAATTACTTTTTTTTTTATTTTTACTTTGATTTTATCATTTTATCAAGGGAAAAAAAAATATGTACTTCCTTTTACAAAATTTTTCCCTCCCAAAAGTTTTAAATGATTTAAAATATAAATACATGTTTATCATTTGTATTTATGAAGAAAATTGCAATTTATTAAATATTCATGTTTTTATTATATTATAACATCTTTTAATAACTATGAAAAATCATTAATAATTTCCTTACATTTTTGAAAAGTAATGCAAATACATATGGTTTGAATATTTCATATTTTTATATATTTTTGATTTGTTTTATTAATTATATACAATTTAAATACATCCCCTACTTATTTTCTTGTAAAACAAAGATGAATGATGCAAAGCAAACTCTTCTCTGTCAAAATGAATTATTAACTATTACCATACTTGAACAACCATACATTTTAGCATTTATTATGTTATATAAATATATATGAGAGATTTTTTGAAAAAAATATTGAATGTTTAATGTAATTGAATAAAATCATTTCTGCTTTTAAATACTTTTATGAAGCAAAGCTGCAATTTAGTGCTTTGATATAAAAATATTTCATCTTGTAAGAAATGTGCAAAAAATTAATTCCTGAAAAATAATTTTTTTCATAAATTTTATTTTGGAATGAAAGATTAAATAAGATTGTTCTTGTTTGTGTGTTACATAAATATTACTTCCTTTTTCTTTTATTAATAAATTGGTTAATATTACCATTTTCTCACTAATATTATATAAAGGGAATCAATGTTTTTATGATGAATTCTTTTAATGCAAAATTTTTTATATTGTATATCAGGATTCTGGTTGAAGTGTCGAAGAATTTTAGTTTTGATATTTCTTTAACATGTGCTCATTGTATAACTATAAAATATATGTTTTTACACAACCCGTGTATCTTAAAATAATCAAGGAAAAAAAAAAAAAAATGAAAATATTTCGAGTCTTTTTGATATAGAAACTTTTGTTTTACTTGCTTTGTACATGAGGGTGTCAGTTTATATGCTGCATGAGTTTATAGAAAGTATCTAATTTGTTTAAGAAAAATGTTAACAATGAGAAGTTATCCCCAGTATTTTTCTCAAGAGCAGTCAAAATATCAAGAAAATGGAAATATGACAACTCCATTGGAATTCTGTTCTACTTGTAACTATGATGGAATTGAAAAGTTGCTATGTTTAATTTTTGTACAAAACACTTGAAACTCACCCAATTAAACTGACATCTTATATAAAGCATATTGTGCACTGTAGGAAATTCAAAGAATTTGAATGCTTTAACATTTTGGACACACTATGGTGAAAGCTAGCAATTGAATTTATTTTTGTTATATTTTGAGTTCGTTACTTATTAAAAGTTTTCACATTGTTCTGCATCTTACATTTAAAAATCAATGACAAAACTGCAATAATATATCACAAGTGATGATACTCATACATGTATTAAATTTGTTAACGATTATGTGTGTAATTCCCCCCAAATTTTCATAAATATGAGGTTTTTGCATAAAAAAGTTTAAAAAAAAACTTTGATATAATATATTTATGAAAGTAATAATGCATTTGTTTTCACAAACGTAGAGTGAACATGTTTTTTCGTGGCATTAAATTGCAAATTTCACTTATTTTATGAGATAGTAAAAAGCTTCTCATGTTTCTTACTAATCTTTTCAATAAATTTAATTTTTACTTTTTAAATAAATATTTATGTGTAAATTCTTAAAAATAATTTATTTTTGCCTATATTTTTTATAAAGCATAAAATACATGCTAATATTTTTTTTGACATCCAGAAATACTATTAAATAGCATATCTCCTGTAATCATTCGTATTTTTAGGCTAAGAATAGCCGATCTTAATTTTTGTTTAAATGCATACATAGATAATTTAGGTTTTATACATATTATTCTTTTTTACAAACTTGTAGGAACTCCTTTACTCCTGTTTAATTTGTTGTTTATATAAAAAGTATTTTTTAACTTGTAACTACTTTATTTGCAAATTTAATAATAATTGCAATAACGAGCTAATAACAGAACAGCAACTACAAAAATTTAATACATAACAAAAAAAAAAAAAAATTACTGGCAGAACATCTTTGTTGCACCTAGCACCATCCACCCTAGGTTTTACTAGGAAGGTAGCTGTAGTTATAACCGTTACAAAATTCATTTTAAATATCAATGCCATTGTATGCTTATTATCTTTAGAGGTAATTTTCATGAAATATCGTAAACAAACAATATTTGCTTTAAAATTTAAATGTATCAAAGTAGTGTTCTAATAGATATTTTGTTTTGTTGTGTTATTGCCTTCTCATTTCTTAATTTTTTTATTCTTTTTCGTACTTGTGACTGTTATTTATTAAATGCCATATCTCTATTTAAAAAAATATCACTTGACGCCTATTAATTGTCAGAAAAGGTTTTGCTATTTGTGCCACAGGATACACTCACAAAACTGTCCTATTAACATTTTTAAAGTAGAATTTAGAAATGTTGAGATTAGATTTTCTGCAGTATAATTCTCTCATTTTCTTCCCTTAGATAGAATTAAATTTTTACATTTATTAGTGCATTTGTAAATCCTGTCGACCACAGGAGTTGGCACCAATTCCGCAACATAGACATCAAACCATTTCAAATTGTATTGTGCATTAATGAGAATAGAAACGAAAAAAAGTGAGTTTCTTTTCAAATATTGAAATGAATGTTTTAGGGCCTACGAACAAACAAATTAATGGCAAAATTTATTTGCAAAAATATGTATAAAATTAATTCAAAGTCATTGAAAAAAAAGAACATGTTATTTATATGAAAAACATAAAGAATAAAATATTAAAAAGAATAACATACAGTAAGTATTAAGGGAAATAACTCTTAATGAAACAATTTTTTTTTTTTCAAAATATCAAGCATGTATTTTTTCTTTTAATATTAAAGAAAATCAAATAAAATCACTCTTATACCACAAAGAATTCCGCAAAAATTGCAGACATGAGTGTATTAAACAAAAAAATATTTGCAAGACATCAACAAAACAATTGAAAGTTTGAATAATAAATTTCTGTAAAACAATCTTTTTGACACTCCTGTGAAAAGATTAGAATAAACCAAGGAACAACAATGAAGACTCTAAATCGATCCTATAAATCGTTCTTGCACTTAATCGCAGTCTGCATTGCTGCCAACTTTGTTGAACATCTTCCACAGCTTTGCCACAAAGATCTTTGCAACCGTAAATTAAGTATTAGAACATAGTTTTACTTTCTTGGTGAAAAATAATGTCATTTAACAGCTTTGTTTTTCTTGTCAACTTTATTCTACTCGTGCACACATTTGGCGACGTATATAAACATAAATTATTTTTTTATGAAAAAAAAATCGTTTTTATATATTTCACATGATTTGGTAAATTTTTTTTTTCATGCACATTTTCATGTCTTTAAAAATAAACATCAGAAAAATTTGAGCTGGCATTTGAAAATACATGGAAATAAGTTCAAAATTTTAAGATCAGTGTGGTATATCTTTTTTTTTTTTTTTATCTCATTGGTGATATTATAAAATAATTTCGAAGTCAAAAATGGCTGTTTAAATCATGTAGAAAATATTCCCTCTATAGTTTAAATTAAAACCTAGTTTTAAAATGAAGTTAAATTTTAGTCATTTAGGATTTATATTTAATATGTTTTCATCTAAATAGTTACTGCAGTTGACGTACAATAAAATAAAAGAATTTATAGATAAAATGAAAGGAAATAAAATGACATATAATTGGAGCGTTCCGCGAATATTCACTAGATGGCAGCACTAGGCATTACAAAAACTATTTTTGTATGTTATATAGTACAGTTATTATGGAATTTGATTCTCTTCGCATATTATTTATTTATTTTCATTCACATCCTTATACAGTATGGTTTTTATTCTAATAAAACACATTTCAAACTCAGACTACTTGTCCTTTGAGCAACATTCTCTTAACTTATTAAATGGAAAAAGAATCAAATTTATACTTTTTTGAATATGAAACGAGATTAAATTTTACGCTGTACTTAAAAATACGGTTTGAATGGTAAATTTGAGGCAATATGTTGAAGTTCTTTCAAATTTACTAAAATATTATTTAGATGTTAATTTGTGGAAGTTAAAATTTTTTTTTTCATTTGGAACTTATGTGAAGAATTTTTAAAAAATAATTGAAATATTTATTAAAAATAGTGAAATATTTATGAAACATTACAGTTTTTTAGATATATATTTTAAAATTTTATAAATTAAAATATTGAACAATTTTTAAATATGATTTAAACTTGCTTATAACATTCATAAATTATGTTCTATATTAATTTAGAAATATGCAGAGTAAAACAATATAATCATGAATTGTCTCATAAATAATTTATTATAAAATAAATTCAATTAAATTAATTTCAGCCATAAAATTATTTAAAAATTTTTTTTAGATTTTGGATTGATTTATAAGTCATTCAGTTGTCTCAAAAAGTGCTATTTGTCTTAAAGGAAATATTTTTTTTTTATAAAAACTCGAACACTTTTGGGAAGAAGATTTCAAGATTCATTTGTTATTACCCAATCAAAATATATTTATTATTCATATTATTTCTCAAAGTGATTTTCTTATTTTTGCAACAGAAAAAATTTGAGAAATTGTACCCATAAAAACAAAATGGATTATTTTTTGATAATATAAGATTTAAAAAATGCGTAATATTGAAAAAATAAGATTTAAAAAAGTTTTTATGTTCGATAAATATATATTTGTGTCTTGTATAAACATACTGAAATGATAGGTAAAATAAAAATACATTATTTTACATTATTAAATACAAAATTTTTTTTCTATGAGATTGGTATTAATTATCTATATAGATAATAAAACTTAGCAACATAACCTATGTATGACACATGCTGTGTCACGCATGTGACACAGCAGGAATCATACATAGATTAAAAGGGATTCTGTTGAGAATTATGATTATATTTATTGCCGTGTAGGTGAACCATCAATAAGATAACTCACTGAACAAAAGGTGAAAATATATTTTTAATACAAATATTTTGTTTTTATAATTTTCTTATGCGCTCATTTTAAAGTAAAAGATATATTTTTATACATGTAAATCTATATTTGAGATAATAATATATATTTCTTTAATTAGTTAAGATTTAAATATTTAACTTCTCTTTGGGGGTCAAAAATTGCAAATTTGAATGTAAATATTTAACTTCTCATTGAGTATCAACAAGCGATACAAACTTGTATAAAATTTGTTAGCTCTGATAATCTTCAAATATTTTATTAAGTTAAATTATATATTATTAAATAAGACATTTAAAATTTTAACTAATTATAAATTTATGTTATGAAATTTTTTTTACAAAATAAATTTTTCCTTAAGAATAAGAGTTTTGATGTTTATAGATGCTTTGTAGAAGCGTGAAAAATCGATTCTCAATAATTCCCTTATTTATAATAAATTTCTTACTCAATTTTCAAGGCTGACATGTTTTCACAAAGAAGATTAAATAAAAGCTCCTTTGAAATATTGCTTAATGGATTTAGTAAAAATATCGGAGATTTACTGTATTAGTACTTTCTATATAATCAAAATTATTTATTTGGCTCTTTTTCCTTGAAATACAGGCTCTGGAACAGAAATCTACTAGCAGTAATCAATTTTAAAGTACTATTATTTAGACTTAAATTTTATATATGTGGCCTCACACATATAGCTTTAAATAAATTTTATTCAAAAATAATTTCAATGCAAATTCTCATCTCGTAAATTTTTAATTTAATAAAAATTATTTTAAATTTAATAAAAATTATTTTAAATTTAATTATGTTTTGTGATTTTCGTTTAATTTTACCGTGAATTTTATTTTGACATGTGCTAGAAAACAATTCTCATATGTATAATCAAAGATATTGGGAAATATTTAAATTTATTTCATACTTAATTGATAAAAAACAATTGCCTGTTTTATTTCGTTTATTTTTTATTTTTACTTTCTTAGCCAATAGTAATATATATATATATATGCGTGCAAAACTTAATAGCTTTAATTATATAATTTAGTCTATATGATCCAATTGGATATTTGTATGTTAGAAAGATCTGTGTGGGATAAATTTTCAGAGAGTGGTATGTCTTTTCGCTGGTATGTTTAGTAGATGTTAATTTCGTCTCTTGACTATAATTCAAAATAACTGGACGTCTAGTACGATGGAGGGGATTTATAAATAGAATCTGAAGCCCTATCTTATTCTTATATATGAATTTGGTTTTGTTCCTTAAAGTAAGCACATAAATTAAGATCTATAAAATATTATTTTTATAATATTATTTCTTTTCAGAATTGGAATTGTTTGGTTAAAATTTCGAAAGTTCTAATTTTGAATTATTATAGAATTATAGATTTTCCGATTCGGCCCTGAATTATCGTGATTTAAATCTGCAAGTTTTTCACTAATATAACAAATAGCAATACAAAGAAAGCTTATTACAGCACTAAGTTACGATAATATAAGTATAGACTTGTTCGTGCATTGTTTTGTTGACAATTCAAATTGTAAAATCAAAAAGGAATGAATTTACGAACGTCAAAATCATGTGAAAAGAAGTTGGAATAAAATGATTACATTGCATTTGGACGATACAGGTAGCATAAACGACAGGTTAAACATTGCGTAAAAGAAAAGTTTTGGTGAGATAGGGTGATTCGTTGACACGCTTACATTTTAACACAGCATTAAAGAAGTCATTCGTAACTTAAAATCAATACCAGAAGAAATGTGTTTTATAAATTGCAAATGTTTGCTTTTGCCAATGATATTGACATAATCGCGAGAATAACTGCTGATTTGGAATAGGCTTTCCTAACCTTGGAAAAGGAGGTTGGTAAAATGCGTCTTACTTTTAAATAAGACGGTAATAGACTCTGTTACCCCTCAACAAATTGGGACATATAAGTTTAAAAATGTGATAGGTTACTAGGCTCTGAGGTCAACGTTGGTAACATTTCTGAAGTTTAGAGACAAATCAATATATTGCTAACAGCTATAGATTAAAGAAATATCTAAAATCAAACTTAATTAAAAGGAAGACTTAGCTATGAATTCATAGACGTCTATAATGAGACCAATATTTACATACTCATCAAAAACCTGGACAATGACACAAAAAGATGAAAATGTTTTTGGAGTCTTTGAGCGGTCGATACTAAGAGCCATTTTTGGAGGTATACAAGTTGATGGCATAAGGCACAAATGCTCAAACTTAGAACTCTATCGTGCCTTCAGAGAACCTAATGTCATCAACTACATAAAGTTCCAAAGAATTAAAGGGGCTAGACATGTTATTAGAATGAGCAAAGAACGTTCAACACAGAAAACATTCCTTCTTGTCTCAGGAACGAGAGATAGAAGACAACTCAACCTTAGCTGAATTAACTGTCTAGGAAGGGATCTCGGCTTTTTAAGTGTGATCAATTAGAAAGGTCTGTTTCTAATTGTGATCACTCTTAAAAATTTCCTCTAAATTCTTAAGAAGGCCAGAGCTATGGTGCCACTGAAGAAGAAGGATTATGGAACTGTATCGTCTAAAATTAAGAATTATTAAATTTCCAATCCAGCCTATGAAAAAATAAATTATTCATAAAATGAGGATATTTACAATTTATTTATCTTTTTCAAAACATTTGTCATACGAGGAAATGAGGCTTAACCCATGAGGCAAATGAGGAACCACTAGAAAATAAAATCGAAAATTATTCTAAATACTAGGAAAATCTTATCAATTAAACTGACAATCGAATTATGTATTCCTTTCATCAAGTTTTAAATGCATTTCCTATTTTATATAATAAGGAAAAGATAAGTGTATGCGTTGCAATAAGTGAAAATAATGCTTTTTCTTAAATTGTAAAATTATGATTCATTTTTTTTTAAAATTTAAAACGTGGGACTGCAAAAAGAAGGTGTGTATATGAAGCCGTAAATGTTCTCTCAATGGCTATTTATCAATGACACTTTTAAAAGGAGGAAAAGAACGAGACACGTCTTCATTGTTGGAAAAAAAATTCGGGGTTGAATGTAACATCGTTTACACTAATTACATGACAGAATGATTAACTTTACAGAGAATTTAAATCAACTGTAGACATTGTAATGAAGCTTTCGAAATGAAAAATAGTTTTTATTTTAAATTTGCGAAATACTATCTTGCTATAAATTATACTATCTTGCTATAAATTTCATTCTGTTTCGTGCAGACGTTCTCAATTCAAATCCAGACATGCAAAAAGAGTAAGTGTATTTACATAGAAAGATAGATAGTAAATATATAAATCATATTATCTTATTTAATTTTAATTTTCTTTTTGCGAGAAATTTATTTAGTTTCTTAACAAATCTCACATAAAATTATTGAAATTTTACTTTTCAAATATTTAATTTAAATTTGATTATGAAAAAAAGTTGTAATTGCAACTGAGTGTGACTTTTTTCTTTCAATTGTGATATTTTTTATGCTTTTTTTCTATTGTACAAGATAGGTATTTGAAAAATAGTAAATTATATCTATATTTCATTGCGTAGATTTTTAAATATCTTCTAATATTTATACCATGAATGTAATTTATTTTATTCTTTTCGCTTGCAGATTAAATGCGTGACAGTCTTTTTTTTTTATTAAAAGCTAACGATTTTAATATTGAAAATTTTAGATTGGTGATAGTTACCTTTTTACTTTATCTTTCTTATCTTATGAGTTATCTTTTTACTTTTCTCACGAATTTTTTTATGATTTTTCAGGATTTATACTTTTTTTTTATCATTGTTTCAATACAAATTGTAAAGAGATATTTCTAATTTACATATTATGAATAAAATTGTAATAGATGTTTATTATTTATTTACTATTGTTAAGCATAATAGAATGGTATCTCCTTAAATGATATTATTTCATTAAAATATTGATAAAGATATATAAGATGTAGTTGTAAGACATAGTTTCGTATAAATTGAAGTATTTATAATGTATATATTAGTTTGGGGAAAAAGTAATCCATTATTTTTTCGGTAGACGTCTGTAGTGATCGATATCTCGTGAGGTATCTATCAAACAATTTCAGATTTATGCTCGTTGGAAAGGTGACATTTGACACTAAAATATCCTCTTGCGGTTTTTTGTTTGATTAATTCAGTTACGAGTACAAGGTTTTAAAAATGGAAGACAACAAACCGAAAATTCGATACATTTTCGTTTTTCTCTTGTAACGGTGAAAAAGATTGCCGGGTGGCTAAAATTGTGAAAGGTGTTTATAGTCCTATATAAGACTGTAACAACCAGTAACGTACAATTTTTGTTTCGTCGATTCCGTTCGGTTATTTTTGATGTTAGAGATGCACCTCGCATGTGGATACAGCATCGTCGAAAATGTCTATAAAATATCAAAAATGATCGAAGTTAACCGCATGTCAGGAGTCGTAACGTGCAAGACCTAAAAATCCACATGAAAGTTGTTTGAAACCTTTTTACAAAGTGAATCCAAAAGAAGTTACATAAAGTTCATGTAAAAATAATGGATTTCTTTTTCCCCAACCTAATATATTGAAAAATAATTCCTTATGAACTGTTAGAGAATTTTGTTTCAAATTAAACTTTATTAGTAAATAAAAATATCTACAGTTAAATGCTGGAAACATTTTTATGTTTATTTATAACTTAGAAATTCTACTCCTAAGAAATAAACATAAGAACGCTCCTTTAGGAATATAAATTCTATCTTAAAGTTACGTTTTTGCTACTTTTGACATATGACATGAAATGTCTTAAAATTAAATTCTATCATTCAATACGTTTTTAGAATTTCCATATTTTATAGCTAAAAACTCTATACTATAGGCCTTTAGAATTTACATAAACAACGATGCATAAACAAAGCCTTCACATTAAAATTTTATGTTTCAGCAAGAGAGTATTCGAACTGGTATCAGACAAAATTAAGTTTCCAAAAATATTTCCCAGAATACAAAAATTAATAATTCGAGGCTGTTTCTCCCCAAAAAGCCTTACTCTTCAAAACTTTGAGCCGAGGTTTATAAAAGGGCATTTCAAATAATTTATGGGTTGTGTCATCTTTTCTTTAACAAACTGCCATTTCTCCGATAAGTCAAGACACTATGAAGGCAAACTTCAAAAGACTTTTAAGAGGATCAGGGGTTTGATGTCTCCGCACGTCAATAAAGTAACATTGATCACCAGCTCAATCATTCTTTTATGGGTATTAGGATCATTTGGGGACCCAGAAATACAAAGAGGGGGAATATTTCATCGCGCACCTAACTTCATCCCATTTCTTCGCAGGAAGGTCTTGCAAGTCTTTGAAGTCTCTGATAAAGTAACCCAGTGGTATTCAATGAAACAGTTGGCTGATACAGTGAAAGCCGCGTTCTTTTATTTATTATTGGGGGAGATCTTTTGTGAACATTAATTCAGATAAATACTATATTGAAACTAAATGATTTTTAATTTTTTTTTTCAATTTTATTGAGCTTATTAATTTTGTTTTTTAAATTCATATATGTGTTTACCAAAGATTTTCAATCACCAATAGAATAAGTACTGAAAGAAATCAGTTAAGAATTAAAAAATAAAATTTTAAACTGCGAGAAAAGTAATGATAATCGAAGAATTTAACCCTTCTTTGCATAGTTTTTTTTATTGGTGAAATAAATCAAGGTGATATAATTCATGTTCAAAATTAAAGGAAAAATGGTTAAAAAAAATCTTGGTAGTATATATTTATTGTATATAAATGTAGCAAAAAACAATATGATGGAAATTTCCATCATCATGCAAAGTTATTATTTAAAACAAAAAATTAAACGCAAACTTTTTCAGAAATTGCTCTGAAAATAGCAGAAACATATGTTTCAAACCTTTCTTCTATTCATTTTCAGTTTTTTAGCAACAGAAGTTCACATATAATAAAACAAAATGTTTATTGTAACAACATCAAACAGCGGAATGACAACTTTAAGCTCGTTTCACTGATAGTTGCACTTGCTTTTTTTTGACAGCTACGTTCCTTTTTATGCAATGGACATTAAAAAGGTATCCAAACACGATCAATTTAAATGAACTTGTTCTTTTATATAATTTTTGGGCATTCAATGTTATGATGAAAATTTCTACCATTATGCAAAGAAAGATTAAAATTTGAGACTATTTTATTTTTGTGAAAACAGATACTAATGATAATCAAGATCCCAGAGGATACAGATTACTAATAATCAACTGAAATAAAAGGCAATTTTTATCTCATTATATATTGTAAAATAGAAAAAGGAAAATTTTGATTAAAAAATTGGTATAGGAATCAGAAAATTTCACATTTTAACTGTCTTTTGTATTTATAATTCATGTCGTATCAATTTCTTAAAATGTTTACAAAACTTGCAATTTACTAGGCTTTCAGTTATCTATATATTAATAGATGACCACAGGAAATAAGTTACTTTAAGTTCTATGCGACAAAAATATTTTAAATTTATAAAATAATATATATTTAATGACAATAAGTTAATGTCATAAAAGACATTTAAATATATAAAATTTAAAATTGTTAAATAATAATTTTATTATTGTTAATAAATGATATCGAAAATTTTAGAAAAAATAAGTGTTTATTATACAGTGAAGAACATGATAATAAATTCGTAGGAAAATAAAGAAAGAAAGGAAGAAATTTAAGAAACAGGTTTTGCAATGCTCTCAAATCTGTTTTTGTGGGTGAATAGTGACAGAATAAAAAAAAGCACCGAGCTTCACAACTAACTATAAAAATAGTTTCCGCAACACAACAATTTTAAAGTAATTTTTTATGTAGTGAAAAGATCCACATAAAAAAGTCTCACGTAAACAATAACTCAAAACCTTACGAAATAGTTTGGAGTTGCTTTTTTAATGAAATCAAGACACGAGGCTTAGCAGTTACTTGGAATCTCGCCAAACCTTTTGTAATGATTCAGAAAATACACGTGTGATCATTTTTAATATGTTATTTATATATTATTTTATTTTACATACAATATTTTTTAAAATGTATAACCATTATACCTTGACTATACGTGCACTTGCTTGTGGTAAACTGGTTCAAAATCGCTATGTCACTTGAAAAAATTATCTTGCATTTATTAAGAGTTGACCTTTTTTCAGTCACCACATTGTTGGTGAAAAGTTTTGTAACCACTGTTAGTTCACTAGACGCTTATATACGTCTCAGAGAGAAGTTCCTTTTGGAATATCGAAATTGTTTCAGAATCGGCATTGATTGAAAGACAATGACATTCTAATTTATGGGAAAGTTTTATAACTTCGTCATCTATGATATAGTTTGATTGAAATTTTCATATACTGATCAAAGAATCGCACTAAAATGTCTGCACAAAAATAGGTTTGAGTGTATTTCTTTCCAAAATAGATACTCATCCATAAAACTGATAAAACAAAATAAACAAAATCGGAACATGATGGGAGTACTCATAATCATTGGAAAAGTTCTCAAAGAAAAAGGTTCCTGGTTATGATAGAAAAATACTTTTAATACGAATCTTTATTTGAATAAAATTACGAAATGACTTGATATAATATAAAAAATCAAGAAAAATTTTAAAATATGTTTTTTTAAGGATGCGATGAAACGATATAATGTAATAATATATTATAAAATATCATTATCTATCATGTATTTTAAATGATAAACATCTTGACAAAAATTTTAATAAAAATGTAAAAAAATCAGTAATTGATATGTTGATGTTTATATATTACAATATTACTATTGATTGTTTAAAATTTTTACTTTTCGTTGATGATGATGCAGTAACAATACAAATACGCAAGTTTGCTTATGCAAATTGAAGAACAACGGAATGAAACGTATATCTATACTGATCATATATGAAACACTTATCGGTTAGAAACTGTTTTTCATCTGGACATAGTCTTTATAGGGCTGAAGAGCACTGATATAAATGCTTATTTGAAGCAAATTTGTGTCTTTAATTTTTCATTATTTAATTAAGACTTACCTGAAATTAGTTCTCATTGCTTATGTAAATAATTTTTCTTCAGTTATACATGACCCCATTTAACTTGCTTTTATATTTATATGACAATGCTACTAATTTATTGGAAACTTTCGTTCAGCAGTATAGTATCAGGAACTATTGATAGTTTATAATTTTCATATTTTTTTTAGCATTTATTTTTCAATATATTTCTCTGTAATGTCTTTTAACGTAAAAGACTTTATGTTTGTAGTTATACATTTTAACTTATTTCTATTTATTTTATGATGAATTTCAAAGTTGAAACTATTGGGATTCACCAAACTACACACTATCATCATTATTGATAATTAATGTAATCAGTATGTTTACTTATTTGCTTAAAGTTAATTTTTTTAAGTAAGAATTAAAGATAGTAAAGAAAAATATAAAAATTCTTTTTCATAATTTAATGAAATTCAGTTAAAGGTAAATTTATTGCTAAAGTTACAAAAAAAAGTAAAATTTCATAAGCATTAAGAATATATATATACTTATGAATATCTATTCCCCTTAATTACAACCTTGCGCCACAAAACCCAACCAACCAACCAATCCTCTTAATTACTATAATAAGTTTTTTAGTTATTACTTCCTACTTTTGTAAACCATATATGAATGAAATCTTCTGGCTGAATAGTTAACGTTCCTGACTCCTGAGCTGTTGGTCCCAGGTTCGAATCCCAGTTTGGGTAGGGACGTTTACTTTCTCTCTGTGTGTATCTTTGTTCTTTCTTCTACTGAGATGATGGATGAATGTGGCGCGCCCTATAAATGAGTTTGTGGTGGTGTGACGTGAACAATGCTACTCGTATCTAGGTGATTTGGTTCTCAGGTGCCCACCGGTTAACGCTAAAATGAGTAGCAGTATCCAGCCTTGTTGTGGCCGACGGGTCCAGGCACCCAGTGCCCTACCATTGGAAAAAAATTGAATGAAATTTTGCACTTATGCAGAAATTTTGTATTTTACTCTAAATTTAATATTTGTTTACTTTTGTTTTCCTTGAATAACTAAAAGTACGGATAAAATATATATTTTGCGAAATTAATAAACTGGAAATGATTTCAAAGTACATAAGCAGCTTTAAATTCAAAATCTCATCTTTAAGTGTTTCGTAATTATTACTGAAGAAAATTGGCTAAACCATTGTAAAACGATTATGATGAGTTCTTTTAGGACAAATGCTGTCTTCACAGTCCTAAATTATAAAAAAAAGATGTATAATTTCGTATCAATTATTTAAGTATTTATTTGCAAAAGTTCTCGCGTGAGCATGGCTATTTTCTGCTGTTACTTCAAACACTCATACATGTGGCAAGGCAATCAGAACAAGTATGAAAATGGCTACATCTTTCCGTGTGAGAAACACTTTTCTAATGGAATTTTTTTCTCTTCATTCGTTTTCCTATCTATGGTTATCAGACGAAAATTTATATATTTTATTTTTCTGATTTGATCTTTTATTGTCCAGTTCGTGAAAATGTTGTTCCATTGCTGCGGTGATAAAGAAGAAGAAAAAAATATTGCTGTTGCTTGAAAAAGCATTTGGTTTATTCGAGTTGGAATTGCCATTTCTAGATTTTGAGTAAAACTGAATCGTCCTCTTTCATCGTCGCTAAAAATACTTTTTTCTTATCTTTATTTCTTTGCTCTAAGGTTAACATTTCTCTCCGAAAAAATCATGATCATTTTTCCCTCAATCAGTTTTCTAAAAATATAAAATATTCGTTTTGCGAAAATGGTGATAATTGGGAAATTATAAGAGGTAAAAAAGAAACTTTTTAAATATTTCTCTTTAAAAAAATTTCTTCCTAAAATTCTCTTTTGATTCTGATAAGTATTCCAAATTAGTTTTAAAATTTAGGTAATAAATATTAATGGTTTTATAAAAATATTTATTATCTTTTTATTCCAATTAACAAAAGAATTAGCATTACATTTTTGAGAAATTTTACATTGAAATGATACTTGTCTTGAAATAAGAAAACAATCGTTAATACTAAATTATTTAGGACTTATAATAATAAAATTTGAAGGAATTTTCTTGTGAAACACAATACTATGCATACACGATAATAACGTTTATATTTCTATTGAACATTCTTCAGTTATTATGAATCATAAAATACGTACAGACAATTTCCTTAATGTATACTTATAATTAAATTCTGAAAATTTAATTGTATGATTGAAATTTCTAAATTTTAGTGAATAAAATACTACGAAATGAATAAAACAGTATAAATTTTATACGAACTTCAATTAAATGTCTAATTCCAAAATGTAATGAATTTAAAAAAAAAAAAAAACATTTTTAATATTTTGATGCTATTACATAGTGATGCAATGTTCTACCTATTTTTTTTCTGGTCTTACAATCATATCATCTAGTTTTATTAAATTTCAGATATAATATGATATTCTACTAACTTAAGTGCAAATACTCAGCATAAGAAAATGAAAATAAATTCTTGTAAGCATTTGAATATATTTCAACAATGAATGTATTGATAAAACAGTGATTCTTAAAACCTTAGAATTATTAAAAATAAAGTTTCTGTCATTTTACTCTAAAACTCATGTACTAATAAATCAATTTTTCTACAAATTTAATGAAATTCATTTAAATAGACAAAAGTCACTTTATCTTCTGTGGTGTAAAGAGTAATTTAAAGAATTTCTATATTTACAATTAATAACTTTTATTATATATCTGAAACTCAAATATTTTCTTTAAAATAAAGTCGATTAAATTAGTTTAAAAAGTCATTTACAATTACTTTACTATCTTAAACAGCAATCTTTAAAGTTTAAAAGTAACATTTACGTTTGCCTTCGTTAACATGCAATGCAGCATTAACATTAGATTCGAAGTGTTGATATTTTCTTGTAATTTTGCAAGTATACAAACAATATGATTAATTTTTAAAATATATTCAGTTTAAGGCAAATTTGTGCATTGATAATTAAAAATTGATAACTGATATAATGTTAAGTTTCTTTTGATGAGTGATTTTTTTATTTTGATGGTTATATTTGAGTGCTGCTTATGGTACATAGCAAATGTTTCATCGAAAAAAGTTATGAGTCTTTATCAAGTAATTCCTTAAATTCTACTCTTCTAGAGACTTTAGTCAGAATTAGTGTGTCATAGTTTATATATTTAGTTACAAATATATTTAGATTATTGTTAAACATATTTTGAAAAAATATATGACTCATCATTACTGTATATGCAGTACTATTTTTTACAATATTTTTTTCCAATTTAAATAACTTCATTACTTTATTAGACTACATACGGTTGTTATTGATTCATATACTGCAGAAATAATTAATATTTTTATTACATAAAAGTAAAACAAGAAATAATCAAACAAGAAATAAC
>JAPDSC010091510.1:0-18237 GCA_026290005.1 Latrodectus geometricus | reverse complement strand
TTGTAGAAATTCGACGGAGCTCATTTTCAGTTGGCCGTGCTACGATTCATCGCTCAAACAGTCGCGATTGATTGGTCAAGGCTGTCACGTGATATCACAGTCCTTGAGGGGAATCAATGATGTTCTCGTTCTCAAAAATATGAAAAATTACACATCTCTCTTTTTTTTTCCTATTTTTTTATTTTGCATAGGAGCTATTTTCTCTAAAGCGAATTTCGGCATTGACACATTTTAGTTTAGTCCGCAAAGAATAATTTACAAGCCGAGTTTAAAAAAATAGGTAGCTATTTTTGTTTTGAAAAATTACTGGCAATCACAAGCTTTTTATTATTTGAATAAATTATTTATTGTTTAAAATTAGAAACTATTTTTTTTATAAATCTAGAAATGGAATTTGTAAAATTATCTTCATGAATCCTTGCTCTTCATTTTTCATCACATTTCAGTTAGTAAAGTTTCTAAACTTTAAGAAGTCAATTTAATTGGAATCAATAAGAGAGAGATATGTGATGATATGCCGCCCAACCTATCTAGTGGTTAGCGTACCTGACTACAGATGGGGGGGACCTGGGTTCGAATCCTGGCTCGAGCATGAATGTACTTTCTCTCTCTCTCTCTCACTCTCTTTCTTGTCTTTGTCCTTTCTTTGTTTGTGTGTGTGAATGGTTGCCTACCCTATAAACGGATACCTATGGCATATGTGTACTGAGGAAGTCGGACTCCACACCCAATATGGTTCAGTTGGAAAAGTGGAGCAGCGCACCCCATATTGCCAGCCTGGCTGGCACACGACAACAACAACATGTGATGACATTGAAAAAAAAAGTATTCTCACAATTTAACTTGCTGGATGCATTAAAACCATATTAATTTAAAATCCTAAAATAATCTTATTATGTCATTAAAATCATAATATAATTATCGCTATGTTCTTAAATGTGAGACCTCTTATAAGCTTTTTCTTATTATGTTCTTATCTCTATTCATTCTCCAATTATTCACTTACTAAGAATTTTTCATTGGTGTGCATTTTAAACCAAAATTTGAGAACATTTAACACAATTGAATGCTATTTAAAGTTTATTAAAGTTTAGAACACACTAATCAGAATGTGCTTTTTACTGAAAAAAATGTATATGAATTTAACTTGGGGAATGTATTAAGGGAATTGTTTAGAAAAGTAATTGATAAATAGTTTTATGTAATTTTACAATATAAATTAATAGCTGTTAGAATCACCGCATTAAAAATTTGCAGAAGTCTGTATATTGCAAAAAGCAAAATTCTTTCAAGGGTATGCGTCTATAGAAAACAGCGTGTAGATCGTAGCATGAACATCTGTTATTTCACTACCATCTTTTAATTTATGTGTCTCAACAAATTACTCCGTGTTTTGACTTTGAAACTGCAAAATATTAGCAATCAATTCAAATCGTCTCATCAGATTTCATTTTCTGACAACTTCTCATAAGCACCATCAATTAAACTGCAATGTTACTATCATTGTTCAGAAATATGAATAAATACGAATATGAATTGAGATTCAGTGCTTAATTTAATTGTTGGTAAGATGGCAAAATATGAGTGTGATACAAATCACACGATGTTCTTTGGACTTCAAATATTTTTCAGTATTGTCTTGTTCGAAGCGAGTTTATTTAACAGTCTTATATGATGAATGTCTAAATGTGTCTATTTAACATTCTTAGATGATGAATGTCTAAATATGTTTATTTAACATTATTATATCATGAATGACTAAATGTGTTAATTTAACATTCCTAGATTATGAATGAATGCGTTTATTTAACATTCTTATATGATGAATGTCTAAATGTGTTTATTTAACATTCTTAGATGATGAATGTCTAAATGGATTTATTTAACAAACCTAGATGATGAATGTTTAAATGTGTTTATTTAACATTTCTATATGACGAATCTCTAAATGTATCTATTTAACATTCTTAGATGATGAGTGTCTAAATATGTTTATTTAACAATCTTATATCATGAATGACTAAATGTGTTTATTTAACATTCTTATATCATGAATGACTAAATGTGTTTATTTAACATTCTTAGATTATGAATGTCTGAATGTGTTTATTTAACATTCTTTATGATGAATGTATAAATGTGTTAATTTAATATTCTTAGATTATGAATGTCTAAATGAATTTATTTAACAAACTAAATTTATTTTGATGTTGAATGTCTAAATATGTTTATTTAACATTCTTAGATGATGAAAGTCTAAATGTATTTATTTAACATTCTTACGTTATATATGTCTAAATATGTTTACTTAACATTCTTACATTATGATGAAAGTCTAATTGTGTTTATTTAACATCCTTAGATTATGAATTTGTAAATGTTTTTATTTAACATTCAATAACATTCATAACATTTTTAACATAAAATTCATAACATTCTTATATAATGAATCTCTTAATCTGCTCCCATTTGAAAATCAAACATTTGTCAGAGAAGAAATGGAGTTGCTTCTATTTCTAATGTCATCAATGTAAGAGAAGGATATTTGAAAATTGTTGATGATTATCTATTACTATTTGTGAAACTACAGGAACCCACTTAAACTTCAAAAAAATTTTCAACATACTATCGTTCTTAATCATTCCTTGTTCGAGGAGCACTCCGCACTGAATAATTTGATTGAACGCATAGAACACACCTTAGAAATAATTAGATTTTGCTACTATCACAAAACTACTTAAATTGTGAAAGAAGCAGGTGGCCTTATGTCATTTATACCCATAGCAAATTTTTCAAGAACATAGTAAAAACTTGCTTATACCAGGGATATTATTAAGAGTTATTTATATACATGCCATTTCAAATTTATTCCTAAGCGAATTAACATCAAACCCGAAGCGAAAAATGATAAAACAAATTTTTCTGAACAAAAGGAAAAAAATCGTAACTTCAAATTGTTTTGAAAAGGGAATAATATTTTAATAGTTAGATCTTTTAAAGTTAATCTCAGAATATCTATATAATTTTACAAAAATATTTATAATTTTATCTATTATATGCTATGATTTTTTACCATTTAAATTTTATACACATGTCGTAGATCTATAAAAATCAAGTTTGCAATGTTTTAAAATAACAAAAATTAAACGGAGTAAATTTCCATGCTTTATGGCCGCATTTTTTTATTTCAGCTAAGGATTTTCTTCCTTGTATTTTGGCTTGGGTCAAAATAAGAAAATTAAGGTATTTATTAGAAGAAAATTATCATTTCTCAGTCAATTCAAACCTTAATTTATTAAATGCATGATGTAAAATGTTCACTACAATAATAGGATTTCGCTTTCAGATTTGGAAGTCCAGAGTTCGATTCCAGTCACTATTGAAAATCGTAAAAGGGATGTTGGGCGTCTGCTTTTTCCCTTGAAATTTGTCAGAAAGGGTGGTTGAGAGCTTAAAGTTTTCTTTTCTTCGAGAAATGGGAATATACGGCGCACTACCAAGGAAAACTCATCCCGCTAGGTAAGATGTGGTGGTTAATAAATTGCCTTACAACAGCCTTTTGTTGCTAAATTGCCTATTAATAACGATATATACTGTAAAGAATTGTGTCATTCACAATAGAAGGTAAAAATCAAAATTAATTTCAAAAAGTATAATCTATAAATCTAACATTTTATACATGATTTTTTTTAAAGTTTACCTTGTATTTTTATGACCCTTTTTTGTCATTATGCTCGGCAGATAAATTCTAGGATTTGAAAAACGAGAAAATTAGTTTCTAAAAAGTTCTATTTTTATTTTAAACCATTAATCAAGTCAAATAGTAGAAAGATCTTTGCCTGTAAAAAATATGCATATTTAGAATTAATTCAAAAACATTTTTCGGTCTTTAAGTAGCGGAATAAAATTAATACGGTATGTTATGTTAAAATAGATTTCACAAGAAATTTAAAAGCAATTACATGGAATAAAAAATAAAATAAATAAGAATATTTTTTACCGATTTGCTGAGTAAGTTGAAATGTTTCTACTAATTTAAATAGATAGAAAAAAATTTATTCTAGAATTGATATCATGGCATATCTAAGGTCATTCAATTCGAGTTGAAATATCCGCTAAATACCCGTGAATACGAAAAATATAAGTTTCTTAATTTGTGATAAATTCTTCAAAGAATTAAATGTATTCTAATGCACTGAAAAATATTTTACCAGAATTGATCGATATGATTGATCGAATATCACTATCACTTTTTGAATCGCTATAACTCAAGCACTCTAATCAAGTTATCACTTTAGTCAAATTAAGTCATAATTTGTAAGTAGAATTATATTCCAGCTTTAAAGAGGTCAGAAATTTAACTATCAAATCTTAATAATTTTTATCTTAACTGTTACCTTAAAGCTAAATAAATTGCAATAAAATTCATTTTTGATGTAAACAAAACATTTAACTTTTCATTTTGCCAAAAATTTGTTTTTGAAAGAAAAAAAAGCAATCAAATTAGAAAATATAGTTTTTAAGAATAAATTTAATGAAAAATAATTCTTGATTCCTCTTTTTGTTAATGAAAAATGGGAAAATAAAAAGATTCCTTAAAAAAATAATTTGTTGCCTTGTTGCTTTGGAATCGAGAACACAAAATTTATTAATTACTGTATAATTCCCATGAATAATTAGAAGGAATAGTTACTCTAAATTCAACTCAGACACAAAGATTTTCAGATATGTATAATTTAATGCAAGAAACGCTTATATAAATATTTCAGAGTCCATAACATTAAATCCCTTTTACTAATTAGATTTCATCTCATATACTAATCTATTTTGAATTATGATATTCATTTCCTTTTAATAATAAACTATTGGTCTACATCCCCTATAAATTTAGTTATTTTAAGTTATTTATATTTATTATTTTTCATTTTTAATGCATTTTCTGTGCGCATTTGGCCCTAATAGTGCTTCTTTCTAATAGAAATGAATTATTCTTACATAAAGATCCGCTTTCCTCTAAACTTCAGTTTCATCGATTTTCTTCAATTTAGAAACGAAATGAATTCGTTTCATTTTACAGCCAAACATAATTGAATTATTTATTAGTTTGAGTTTTATCATTTCATATTTTTTGGCAACTAATGCAGAATAATGATCTTAAATTCAGTAATCACTTGAAATTAATGAATATTTTAATATATTATCCTTCTAGTTTTGTGTCGTTGATGATTCCATGTTGCCACTCAGAATTAGATAAATGAAATAACTAATGTATTCAACTATTCTGAATTTCATCCATTAATTTTATTCTCAATGCATATTTTTAAACAAATTATATGTGAGTAGTTATGCGTTTTATTCTTGATCTTGTTTGGTTTTCATTAAGCATTTGGTATTGAATATGTTTGCATGATGATATTCAAAACAATGATGAATTATCCCCGAATTTTAAATACAAAGTAAGTAGTTTGCTGAATTTATTTCCTTTTAATTAATAAAAAGTAATTTGATTTAAATTCTACAAAAGAGATATATTTTTAAAATAACAAAGGAATATAACATTTACATTCTTAATGTATACGTTTTAATAAAAAGGAACGTAATTTATTAATAGAAATGCTATATGTCTTTTTTAAATCTTAATATATCTTTAAATAATTTATAAAATAAAGGACTCTGTTTTAATCAGAGAACATTACATATATGTTTAAAAATATTAATCTATTTTTTCAGATTAAATAACTATGTAGGAACAAAATTAAGCAAAAGTTTAAAGACAAATTAATTATCTGTTTAACAACGAACTTCTCGTTAAATCAACAGGGAAAACTAATAGTTAAAAAATAACAGTAATTATTAAACATTAATAACATTAACATTGATAGAATGTAGTTCATAATAAAATTGGAACTGTGGATTTATCTAATTTAATTTTTAACTATAAAACTTAAATTTAATTTTGAATCTTTACAGTTTACCAAATCTCTATGATAAGCTTCTACAACTTCTGCAGTCTGAACTTCATTTTGAGCTTCTATTTTCTTGTTGAAAATATTTTTCAATATTCTTAGGGCGCTATATACATGTCTCTCATTGTGAACTTCTATAGCAACATTTTATGCGTTCTTACAAGAACACGAATGTTAAAACAGTTACTCGTGTATGCTATTGCGAAACCCATATTGCGCAACAAATAAGAAAAGAGTTTATTTTAGAAACAGGAAATAGTTGGATTATGCCTTATGTCTTTGTTTATTGGACTTGATCCCTTATAACCAAAACAATTTATACAAATATAACTTGTTCTGGCCATAAAGATTCACTTAGGACAAAAGCAGAATTTTACCACCTAATTTTGATTTCTTCTCCTTAAGTATTCTGACAAATTGCCATTTTGGGATGCTTGCAATTTGCTCTTAGAGAAGGTTTCCCAGCTAGAAACGGAATCAGCGCCTTGAAGTGTTCTGATTCTGAAAATGTTTGAGAAATATTAGATTCAGAATCAGCATAATTTTAAGGCCAATAATATGAGAGTCATGCTGTTACAGTTCTTCACATCTCTGATGAATATATGATAGACTCAATCAGAATGCACACTTAGTAAATGCTGTAATTTCATAAAGCTTTGCATTTCAAAGGATCTTTTTCTTGACCAATTTGAATAAATTTAACAAGTATTTCTCTTACAATCACATTTCCTAAATGTATAAGTCATGGCGCTTTTACCAGAGTTGAATTGGGGTCCTCAATACAATGTATTCTGGGTTAACATTAGTGTATTTTTCAAAACTGTTAAGTATTATAATAATAACATATTATAAAATTAAAAACAAATAATGAAATGTGTAAGTATATTAGTACGTTTTGTAGTCTTTTAGGTAATCTTTATTTTATTTTTGTTATCTTTTCAAACTTAAATTTAACCCCAAATTTTATATTTACAATACCTAATTTTCATTTTATTGGATAAAAAAAATTTCATTAATTACATAAAGTGTCATTTTTTTAATTTTCTGAGCTTTTTTGTACCACAAAATATAACATACAATAGTAAAAAACATGGACATTCCCTAAGCCTTTCTTTCCAAGCAGGGACTGGCGCAGCTTGTCCTTATTTGGACCTTGCGCCATTAAAACCAACCAACCAACCAAGCAGGGAAGAGAGCTTTATACTAACGAGGATAAGATAAGGAGCTTTGGAACTACTTTGATATACCCCCCCAAATCGGAAATTTGGCGACTTCTTTTTCTCGCCAAGAGGGATTCTCTCTAAATACAAATAATTAATAACAAAAAAAAACTTTAAAAAAACTCAAAAAATGGTACAAAATACAAAAAAATACTAAATTTGATAACAGCAAAAACCTAAAAGCTTAAAAAACCTAAATTGGCAACACCAAAATAAGAAACAGCAAACCTAAAAAGTCCGTAGAGAGTGCCAGATTTGGCGCTTAATTTTTGGGAAGGTATATCATAGTTGTTCCGGACCTTTTAAACTATTACAACATACATAATTTTAATGAAGGTAATAGGGCTTTCATACCAGGACTATAACTGAACTACAATTTTATATTTTAATCCTACCAAAATTTATAAAGCGTTGTGATTGTGCGACAATTGTGTGAATTTAGTTGGGAAAATTCAATTTAACCATAATATCTCTTTGCAAAAAACACAGAAATTCAAAAACTTATCCTGATATAAATCAAAAGTAATTCAATTATACCTGCTAGCATTTCAAAGCAATATTATGCTCCTACTTCATTTAGTATGCAATAATGTGCTTCTACCACATGATAAGCAATATGGATAATAGAAAATATCTTACCATGATCGTGTTAAACATTAAAAGATGTTAAATCATTACAAGTAAAACAAATGTCATTTCATTAAATTGATGATTCAAGTTGATGACATTCTTTTATAAAATGTAAAATATTTTAACATTGTATGTGGTGGTTTGTAATCGAAACAATTCATTAATGCTCGAAAAATTGAAGACGACTGTTTCAATTGTTTCATAAAATTTTTTAAATATATTTTATTTTAAAAATAAATTAACTATGCTGTTTTTGATGATTTAGAGATTTTAAAGCTCATTTACGACCAGATTACAAATATTAAATATTAGGTTGGGGAAAAAGAAATTCATTATTTTTATGTGAACTTTTTGTAACTTCTTTCAGATTCGCTTTGTAAAAAGGTTTAAAACAGTTTTCATGTAGATTTTTTGGTCTTGTGCGAAGCTACGACTGCCGATATGCTGTCAAATTTGATAATTTTTGGTATTTTATAGTCATTCTCGACGATGTTGTATTCATGCGAGGTGCATCTTTAGCATCCAAATACCCAAACGGAATCGACGAAACCAAAATTGTGCGTAACTGGTTGTTACAGTCATATATAGGACGATAAACACCTTTCACAATTTTAGCCACCTGGTTAGCATTTTCGCCATTATAAAAGAAAAACTAAAATGTATCGAATTTTCTGTTTGTTGTCTTCTATTTTTAAAACCTTGTACTCATAACTGAATTAATCAAACAAAAAACCACAAGAGAATATTTTAGTGTCAAATGTCACCTTTCCAATGAGCATAAATTTGAAATTGTTTGATAGATACCTCACGAGATAGCGATCACTACAGACGTCTACCGAAAAAATAATGGATAACTTTTTCCCCAAACTAATATCAGATCTGTGTCAACAAAAAGTTATTTTTGTAGTGTAATTAAGTATCACAACTACACTTGAAAATATTTGTGGCCTAAAATGTGCACTAACATAAAAATAGCATTTACAAATGATGATGTTTCATTAAATGCTCAAAAACATCTTTAAAGGTATGTTAAAACTCTACATTACCTACTATTTCAGAGCAAAAATTTATCGTGAAATTAAATTTAAAAAAACTTAAGCAAAAAATATGCAAAACACTCCTGTGTAAATGACACTTTACGAACAGTAAAAGTTAATTTTTGTAATTGCATTCTGGGAAACATAAACCGAATGATTATAGACTTTTATATAAGTTTATTTATTTTAAGTAATTAGTTAGTCTAAGTAAACTAAGTAATAAAGCATGTAAATTTGTTTAGATTAATGATAGAAAAGATAGGTCGGAAAATAAAAACATGCCCACGATCAGTTACATATTATGATGCTTGTTTAAGCAAATCAATGATATTATCAAGTTTATAAAATCAAGCAGAATGAGATGGACGGGGCATGTAGTAAGAATGAGCCCAGAACGAACAGCATTAAATGTTTTTATGGTAACCCACTCTAATAAAAGACCAAGAGGAAGGCCCAAAAAGAGATGGAAAGACTGAGTGGAAGAGGACTTTGCCATCCTAGAAGTAAAGAACCGGAGATCAATTGCTGGGAGAAAGGCAGATTGGGAAAAACTTCTGAGGAAGGCCCAGGCCAACAAAGGGCTGCCGTGCCAATGCTGCTGATGATGATGTTTAAGCAAATATTTGGATATCGTACTTGAAGCAGTTCTAGATATCCGAAAATCATTAGATGATCTCATTCTAGTTATCATTTCTAGATTATAGAATTACTTTCTTTTACTAAGATGCAGTGGATCACAAACCAATATTTAAGGTTAAGAATTATTAACTACGTTTATGCTATAATTATTTTAAAATAGAAACAAATTTTGTTGAGGTAACTCAAGAAACATAGATTTAAAAAAATTAGAAGGCTTCAATTTATCTCATGTTTTTGTTTAATAAAGTGATGCATGTAATAAAATAATGGTTTAATAAACTGGTGTTAATTGGAATTAAAAATAACCAAGAAAGAACGTTATCATTATTGTGGAATGCATTTTGCTTTATATTTTGAGCATGCTATTATGTATAAAGTATTTAGGGAGAGTCCATATACATTTTACTTTATTTTTTGTGCATTCTTATAAATAAAGTAAGATTTGTTCATAAATAAAGTTCTACCCATGAGTTCATTAAAATAAGGTTGAATTTGTGATTGTCTTCAGAAATGGTCACATTTATCTTCATTCTTGCTTAGAGTTGTAAATTTAATTTAACATAAAATTTACATTTATTTTACACAAAATTTACATTAAAAAGAGCAAATTACTTATTCATTTCTTAATAAACTCAAATATTGTTTCGAATCCAAGAATATAAGAAAATATCTCACCAATTTCCTAATTCAATTAATTTTTAACAATGCGAACTATTTGCTTTGAAATAACTTTACTTAAAACTCTAGAAACGCTATAAAGAAAGAAGCAAAATATTGTTTAATTGATTATTTGTTAAATTTATGTATTGAAAACTGTTAAAAACAAATAAGAAAGATTTCATATATCATTAAATTTAGAATTGCTATGTTCAAACTAAAATCAAACCAAACTAAGTTAAGTAGGTCATAATAATTAGACTTCACCTCAAACGAAAAATATTTAAAATATTTACCGTAAGCATTGAATCCTAAAATTTAATTTTCGTTTATTACCGCAGAAATATGTAATTCTTATTTTCTTGTTCACACGGAAATGGAATATAAAATGCACCACAAAATTATATTTATTATTATTACAAAATTATAAAAACCGTTTAATAAATTCAGAACAAGTCTTGAAAAACTGAGAAAATGTCCCATTTCCATTATTTACAAGATATTTGTTAAATCACCTTCATCTTTAATAAATAAATAGAAAATAAATAGTAAAAAAGTAATTTGGTAGAATCATTTATATAACATATATATATAATAAGTTGAAAAATATTTCACGATGAAAACCAGTCACAACACTTGATAATTAGTTAACACTTGAAACCAGTCACAACACTGAATATTTGCATGAATGTTATTGTATTTATTTTTCAAAAAGCAATGCTTATAAATTAATCTCCATTAAATCAGTTATAAAGTTACAAAATCTTTGATAAATTCTCGATTTCATGAATTTTTTGAATTCCTAAACATTTCTCAGAAATAACTTTTTTTTTCTTTACAGATTTGTATATATTAAAATAAATTTATTCGGAATTCTTTTATGCCTGTTCCAGTGATATTTAGAGTTTAAAAGAAGTATAACATAAAATTATATTAACCAATCCATCCCACATAGCACAAATTAAGTTCCAAATAGAATATTATCTAGAACATATTTAGAATTTCTGATAAACTACATTGTTTTCTTTTTTTACCTCAATAGAATCAGTATGTGGGGAAAAAAGCTGAATTTAGGTGTTTAAATTTTACATCATATTAATATGAAAATGAATTCAAATCTCAACAAATAAATATTAATATCTCGTGTTAAAACATATATAAAATATACTTTGAAAGGAATACTAGTCCTGATTTCCTTTATACTGAATTATTTTTAGAATACATTTTAATAAAAATTTTTCAGAAAAATTTAGTAAAACTCACAAATACTTCATGGGAAACCAAAAAACTTTAATTTTGTATTTTATACTCAATGAATTTATAAAATTATTTAATTTATAACTTTAATGCTTTTTGTTTAACGAATTATTTAAATAGTATTTTTCGTCCAAATAATATTAGTTTGGGGAAAAAGAAATCCATTATTTTTACGTAACTTTTTGTAACTTCTTTCAGATTCGCTTTGTAAAAAGGTTTAAAACAGTTTTCATGTAGATTTTTAGGACTTGTGCGAAGCTACGACTGCTGACATTCTGTCAAGTTTGATAATTTTTGATATTTTATAGACATTCTCGACGATGTTATATCCATGTGAGGTGCATCTTTAGCATCCAAATACCCAAACGGAATCGACGAAACCAAAATTGTGCGTAACTGGTTGTTACAGTCATATATAGGGCGATAAACACCTTTCACAATTTTAGCCACCCGGCTATCTTTTTCGCCGTTACAAGAGAAAAACGAAAATGTATCGAATTTTCTGTTTGTTGTCTTCTATTTTTAAAACTTTGTACTCATAACTGAATTAATCAAACAAAAACCGCAAGAGAATATTTTAGTGTCAAATGTCACCTTTCCAATGAGCATAAATTTGAAATTCTTTGATAGATACTTCACGAGATAGCGATCACTACAGACGTTTACCGAAAAAATAATGGATAACTTTTTCCCCAACCTAATGTTTCCATTTTTTTTAAAATAATATTTCGAATTTGCCCTTTTCTCTAATACATCTAATGCAAATAAAGTATGCATCCAAAGTATTTTAATTAAAAACCCATTAAAATTGTAATAAATATATCAAAACTACGAGAGCAGAAATCTTATTAAAATTACTGACTTAGTTAATTTAGTCGTACCAGTTGTTATTCAAACTAATTTTATTTGTGTAGCGGTGATATTAAGAGTTCTAATGTTAGACAAATCATATGACATTAGAAGTCTATAAAAATGTCCGCTTATTCAAAATTAAGTTATTTATGTTAATTAAAGTGAAATGAAAAGTCGATAGTCAACAAAAAATTCTTTTGTCAAATTATCTCCTTGTTTTATAAGTTTTCAATAAATTGGTTTCCATGAATTCCTTAATAATGATTTAATTCATATTTCCTGGTTTCCTTTTTCTTGTCTGATATAAATAAATTTTTCATCCATTATATTGATTTATTTATCATAATAATATCAAATAAAAATTAATTTTATTTATTCTATAAATTTCTTATAATTTATTAACTTATTAATTTACAACTTAGGAATAAGTTTGTATTTGATTTAATATTCTCATAAAATAAAGGTATTTAAATTATTATCAGCATAATGTTTTAAACTCTTAGCCTTAGTGAACTGTTGTTGTTGTCGTGTGTCAGCCAAGCTGGCAATATAGGGTGCGGTGCTCCACTTTTCCATCTGAACCATATTTTGTGTGGAGTCCGACTTCCTCAGTACACACATGCCATAGATACCCGTTTATAGGGTAGGCAACCATTCACACACATTCAAAGAAAGGACAAAGACAAGAAAGAGAGAAAGTATATCCATGCCGGAGCCAGGATTCGAACCCAGGTCCCACCCATCTGTAGTCAGGTACACTAACCACTAGACAGGTTGGGCAGCTAGTGAACTGTTAATACACAAATAACAATTTTAAACTGAAATTGCTGCTCCCCATACTAAAAAACTGCATTACGTATTGTATGAAATATTTAGAAACACAAGATTACAAACATTTCTCCCTTTGTTGAAAATCAAATCTTATGATAGAAAATTAGGTATTATTTCTTATCATCAGATTAAAATATATTCGGCTTTTTTTAATATAAATAAAATAAACATTGCAAAATAAGTAACTGCAAGCTTATAGATTTACTGCTGATCATGATTTGGTGATTTTTATGCCTTTTCATAAAAAAATTTAGTTGTCATATTTTCAAATACAATTTGTGTAAATGAGGTCTTAATAATGTGTCTTTTATAAAAAATTTTTATTGTAAAATTATCTAGTTATATTAGCAATGGTTATGATTATAATATATCGATTTATTATTTTCTTTTTATTAACTATTTGATTACTTTACCTACGCTAGTTAATAACTTTTAAACATCCTTATTAATAAAAATTTTTTTTAGAATATTTTCTCTCGATTTTCTTTTGCTCGTTAGCACTATTGTCAAAACTGCTTTAGTGAATGTTGGTTTCAATTTCACAGATTTTATTATTATTAAATAAAATTGATATAGTACACTATTATATAAATTTGGATAATACATTATTGTATAAAATTTATTATTGTACAAAACAACAATACCATAAAGTTTTCATCGAATTCTTTTCTTTATGTAGATTTAAGTGACACTTGTGAGAAACGAAGTGCAAACGAAAAATTCATTTTTACAATTCTTAATGTATTCTAAAAAGATTTCTAAAGGATAGAACAATAGTCACTAGTGGACTTAAAAAAAAAAGAAAGAAAGGAACAAAACCATACACCGAAAAAGAATAAAGAATCAGAAATTATAGAAATAAAAGAAGGCATTAGTGGGGAAATTTTTCTTTCCAAAGGGGGAAAAGAGTGAATTCTTTAATAAAGGAGCTTAATCATAATGATCGAAATTCTTTAGAAGTATGGAACGTTTATTCGATTGTTTCGGATACTGACTGAGTATAATAATAAATTCGAATACTTATATTAAATTAAGGAGAAAAAACAAAAACTTTGGATTCACTATAAAAAAAAATAATTAATTTCCCCATTAATAGTGTAATTTGAATTTTGTCTTGATTTAAAGAAAGCTTATTGATAGAACACAAGTTGTTTCATATTTGAAAAACATCTCCAGAAAAATTTTTACTATTGTATAAAAAGATAATATTGATGTGTGTGATAAAATACAACAATGAAAAATTTCTTAAAGCAAGTATTGGAATTGTTAATTCTTGAAGTTTCCTCAAAACATGCATTTTTGAAAAAGAATACCTTATTTCATGAATGCTGTTATGAATTTATGATTTTTGATTTATTTCATAATGTTTTCTTATTTTTAAACTTATATTTATTGGAATAAATAATTAAAAAATAAAATATTTTTACCATTTATTACTATATTTCGTAAAAATTATTTAATTAAAGCTTATATTGTGGAATGGTGTTTGATGATGTCAAAAATGATTAGTAAAGTTTTTGCATGTCGCTATCGAAATCCAAAAACGCATGTTAATAAAATTCCATTAAATAGTTGGGTATTATTGAGCAAATCAATTTATAAAAATAGTTTTAATTTTTATAAAGACATTAAAAATGCTTGAGTAGCTTTATTTCAGTTAACCAAATTGGTTACTTCATATGATGAAAGTGATCATAAGTTGAAATATATTGATCCGCCCTCAAGAGATGTGCTGACATACAATTCCTAAATCTTCGCCAGTGACATAATCTGAGAAGCTTTAAGTGATTGGTCACTTCACGTAAAGCATTCTTAAGCAAAAGATAATAAAAACCAACCTTCCGATTCCCTCAGCAAAAAATATCTAAGTTAAAATGGACTTACAATTTATTTGCTCTGAAGACATAGCCCATAAATTTGATCCTTGGCCCTTATCTTTTTGATTGGTTGAATCAGTATCTAAAATTGAAGACAATTTCTATGGGCCAGAGCGGAATTCTATGATTTCCTTAACCATTCGTCATTTACCAATATAAATTTCTACTGCATTTATGTTTGTATAGATGGTGATTCAAGGTCATTGTCATAGATAAGGTTATCAATGATAAAGTGGTTATTTATTTCGTTACAGTTGAGATCATGGTGAAATCACTTTTCATCGTTTTTAAATATTTTCAAAATCATGAAAGCTTTCACTTTTAATTAA
This sequence comes from Latrodectus geometricus, assembly GCA_026290005.1. Taxonomy (NCBI): domain Eukaryota; kingdom Metazoa; phylum Arthropoda; class Arachnida; order Araneae; family Theridiidae; genus Latrodectus; species Latrodectus geometricus. The sequence goes on along the minus strand of JAPDSC010091510.1, from coordinate 2,942 downwards.
TGTTTAGAACTCAAATTTCAAAATCTTTAGTTATTTTACTTCCACAATTTCCTGATATCTCTATCTTTTTCTATCTGTGTCTTTCACCGATTCCAGTTTTCTTGCCTGGTTCTCTGGCTTCTGGAAAGCATTGATTGTTACGAGACAGAGATAACTATGGTTTCAAGCGATTTCCAATGAAATTTAAAACATGCCATCGAGTGCGTCTCTGTAGCTTGAACTTTTTGAGAATCGAAATTAAAAATATCATTGAAGTTCATTTGGTTAATAAATCGATTCCATATTTAAAGACCAAAGCATCAGTTTGAGGAGCTATCTTCCATTGATTGGAGCCATTAACACCTTGACAATTGAATAGAAGAAAAAACAAAATAAATACGACGGATAAATACGACACTTTATGGTTAATTTAAATCGGCAAGGACAATTGGAATGTTTTAATTTTTGTAAATGGCATTTTCTTAAAATAATTAATAAGTTTACTGTTTCAGATTTCTTATCTTACTTCTAGCAAAACATATTGATCGCAAATGACGTATCGCATTTGATTTTAGTAATGAAGATATCTTCAATACCTTTTACTAAGCGTTTTCAAATTTCATATAGATCGGATTATTTGTGAAAGTATTAACGCTTGTTTTATAATCTATCCTTTTCCAATTTATTTATTTATTTTGATTATTCAATTTTATTAATGTTTCGAGAACTAATTGACTAATTTACATAAATTTATTATCTGAATCATGATCAATATTATAACAGCAAATAGGATTTTTAATTGGAGACTAAATCTGCAAAGAAAATATATAAATATTAAACATGGACACTTCTCTTAATTCTAGATTGATCTTAATTCTAGAAATACAGAATTTTTATTCTAGATTCTGTATTTCTAGAATTAGTTCTGGAAATACAGAATCTAAAATACTGTAAATGATTTTCCATTATCCTTATAGAAACAGCTTTAAGCTATAACACGAATATATTCATTTTTGTATCTTATTTTAAAACAAAAAGTTTGGTTTTCAGATTTACACTATAAAGATAATCATCTTCATTCATTCTGTGGAACAAAATTGCTAGGATAAACTTTTTTTTGGCAATTAATTAGTACATTGAATTATTAATTAATATTTTGTATATTTTAGACCATTTATTTACTCAAAGCTCTATTTTTGGCCACTTGAAACATCGAAATTTCTTTTCCACATATGTTGAATTCTGTATGCCTTGGAACGAAGTATATGTGAAATCTTTTTAAGTTTTAATTGAAATCAATTATCACTACCATTAATTTTGAAAGCGTTCTGTGTGTTTGTGTGTTCCTATATTATTCTTTATTACTTGCGTTTATCATGACCCTTACTGTTTACAATCCTTATTACTGATTATTAAACTAGAAATAAAGTTGCTTATTTAATAATTTATTGAGAAAGTAGGGAATTATTAAATCTAGAGGTTCCATTCAGTGGTCTTTGCGTAAATCTATTGTTTCCTCCGACGTCAAAACAGGAAACCGTAAATTTATTATGGGAGGCTGCTTAAGTAATCAAACGGAAAATTTATTGCATTTTAAAAGTCAATTAAATCGTTATTTGTCTCGGAAGTCAGCAAATAGATAATGAATTGGTTTGAGTGTGATAAATTAAACTTTATAAAACTAGAGTTTGATCCTGCAAATATTTTCTAATGAAATTTTGAAATTATTCGAGGAATACGAACTTTGGCAAAAAGGGAAAATTTAATTCAGTTTAATATTTAATATCGTTAAGTGTCTAGTAAAATATGTATGTGTTTTTAGAGAAATTTTTTTAACAAATAAAAAAATTCATGGAGTTCATAAATTTATATTCACTTTATTTATAATTTTATTTCGTAATTTTCACCAAGTTGTAAAATGATTCATTTGAAATAAACTAATTGCATATTATTTTAATAATTTGATTTTTGAAAATGATGAAAAAGATGTTAAAGGAAATCATATTCACATAAGAATATTATTCAGAAATTATGTAAATCTCTTTTTTTATAAATATGGTATTCCATAAATTTTTGAAATTCAATAAATATAAGATACTTAAATAAGTAATTAAATCAGATTTCTGCACTAAATTTTCTTGATATTTTTTTTAATATTTTTCATTTAGGTTTAAAATTCTTTCATTGATTTCAAGCTAATATAAAATAATTCATGCTATAGAATGAAATATTTAAATTTAGCATTGAAGTACTAAAATTAATTTTAAAAGAATATTCGTACGATTACTTTCATAATACCAACTTTAAGGAATCAAAAATTAATGATATGTCAGTTAAAAAAAATACCAGAAACTTTTGGATGAAAGTGTGTGGTTCCTGCAAAATTTTTTTTCTATAGTTCTATTCTCTCCTTTGCCAAAACATTTAGATAATATATACTAGTTATATAACATAAGGAAACAGATGATTTTTGAAATATTCCAATGCTTAAAATAGTCTCAACATCAAGATTTCTCTACAAAGTTGCAGAATTATCACCTCATTAGATATTAATGCTCCTCTAACAATTAATCTCCTCGTTAAATAACATCCTTCCCAAACAAATAATGACCCGATCAGCTTTTCTGTTAAAGATATCTTTGGGGGGAACTTTATAAATCAAATAATGAGTGATTTGTGTTTATTATCTTGAATTTTTTTATATGTAATTTTAACAATAAAATTTATTACAAATGAAAGTTGACGGAAAAAAATTGGAAAAATTAGTTAAGATTATGTATACGAAGAACTTTTGATATAAAATATACATTTTGAGATATCTGAATTGTAAAGTAACTAACAATTAATATGTCAGTTTCCTTAAAAATGATTACACAATTTCAGCGAAAGTTATTTATAGCATAAAAATTTATATATTATATATATATATATATATATATATATATATATATATATATACAGGG
>JAPDSC010091503.1:0-12998 GCA_026290005.1 Latrodectus geometricus | reverse complement strand
TAAGTTATGAAAATGTTCATTATTTTTCAAGTAATAAGTATGTTCTAGTTATTGAGTGTTTGATTCATTCATATGCAAATTTGTTCCTTGTTCCCTTTTTTGATAATGTTGTGGCTTATCTACAATTGTATCATTTAATTTCATTATAGCCAGAAGTTTACAATAGTTATGATGATCAGAAGTATATAAAAAATAAATCAGAATTCAGGAAAATAAACAATTGTTTATAATTTATTATTAAACACTATTGAGAGCATAAGTATTTATGGCATCTGTTACTAAGGCTCGAATTATTTATATGGTTTTCTATTTAAAGTAAGGTTTTAGTCAATCATTCTAATGTAATTAATAATCATATTTCTTTCATATTATCAGCCAACAAAGTTAATTATGTGGCTGTAAAATTTTTCCATTAAAATCATAACAAAAATCATTTTATTTCTTTTAAGCACATTCATATCATATGTGCGATGATCATAATTTGATACTGAGATGGAAAAAAAAAATATTTTCTGTTAGTTTTGAAAATTCTGTGCTTATGTTTTTTACATTATTGATTAATGTTTGTTTTATTGAAATTAAAGTTGTTTTGATTCAAATTGAAAATTAGATAAAACATGAGTTAAATAGTCAAAATTGTATTTTATATTAGTGAGTGTACCTAATGATAGAGAAGAATCTTCGATTATTTATAGTGGTACAGGGAAGCCCCCAGAATATTAATTAATCTTGAGTTAATTGGTTTGGAATACTTGTCTATTATCAAGCACCTCTTAAATTTTAACCAGGGCCTAATAATGAGGTTACACCTGAGCTAGTATCCTCTTCTCCTCTCTACACTAGTGTGAGGGTTTTGATTGCCACAAATTAATGTGGGTACATCCCGACTCATGGAGCTTCAGCAACACAGTAAGGGAGAATGTGGCAACTCTCCCAATCACTGTCTGTGCCGAATGATGCTTCACTTACCTGATTTTACGAGAAGCATCATGAAGCTAATGAGGCTTACTCTTAGACTACAATAGGGAATTAACACAGTCTCAACTAAGTTAACTATTTTGATTAAAAATGGGATCAAATGTTCATTTTAATACTTGAAGTGTATGACCCTCATTGCTTTGTATTAACAACGTGATGTCAGGTACCGGGAATATTTAACACGCAGGACTGTCATAGTACATCTCTTTGAAACAGATATAAATGATTTTTTGAAAATTTTTTATGTATTTATTTATTTTTATTTAGGAATATGAAGATCTGACAAGTAAGCTCAATGAGTTTCAGATTCAGGAACAAAGATTACTGGAACAAATTGGCAATGACTGTGATGGTAGAGATTCACCTGAGTATCTTGATGATGCAGATGAGGCCAAGCTTTATAGTGATACCTTCCTCGCTAGAATGCAAATAAATTCAAATAATAGTCAAAACAACTATGCAAGTGAGTTAGTTTTTAATAAGATAACATATTTTCTTTTATAAACGGATTTTTTTTACGTATTTAATATAATCTTAAATCAGTTAATCATTACTAATTTTTAATAGAATTCATAAAATATAGTGTATATTGCTTAATTATTATTCTAATATGTATGCAAATTAAGCCGAAATATACTGCTCTTACATAGCAGCAAAATAATTTTCAATGGAATCATAAAGGAAGAAATTGGTTCTTGGTAGAAGTGATGTTTTAATAAGGAAAAATGTACTGTGAGAGATAAGATTTCTTTATATGTATGTTTGTAATTCATATATATAGTAAACTCCCTGTTTAAAGACAGTGTCTAAATAAATAAAAAACATATAAAAATAAAATTATTTGATTACTATTTGATATTTGTTCTTCATGCATCAATAATTTATTTTTAACAAATCAAAAGTTAAGATATCCCCTTAAAATATGCATGTATATGAATTGTTTATTAATGCGCATCTTCATTTGTATACATAAGATATTTTCAGGAAGTAAGAGTATTTTATTTGATTTCCTTCATGCTATTGATATTTCAATGGCCAGCACTGTATAATTTACATTATTTAAGGTTATTTTTGTTTTGCTTTAAATAAAGTATATTATAGATTAATTATATATTGAATTTTTTTTCCCAAATAGTGTTATTTTGCTTTAAAAAAAAAAATGCTGGAAAAGCATTCTTATTTTGTCAGTTGAAAATAATTTACTAGTAAAATTTCCTTTGTGTGATGTTTTCTAGTTGCAAAACAGTTTGTACACTTTACTGTGAGAAATTTAAAATAATATTGAGAGAATATATTTTTGTAATTAATATCTTGTAGGAAATGCTGCTGCCGCTGACACAAGTCCCAGAATATCACCAAGATCCCCTTTAAAATCTGTAGTTAGAGCTTTTTTGCCAAATCAGCAACGTACTACTGTAAGTTATTTATTTTTTTAAATCAATTCTATAATATCTTATAGAGATTTTTTGGTATGTTTATTTCATATTGAAAATGAATATTAGTTTAAATTTATTAATGTAAATAATTTAAAGAGGTAATACGAAACTATTTAGTGAATTCATATTAATTTTATCTGTACAATATGTCAACACTTTAATGATTTTCAATTATTCTATAAAACAATTCATAATTATTAGAAGTAAGATAATAATAATAATAAAAAAGGGGGGGGGGGACAAATCATGAAAACCAGTTAAAAAAAGGCAAAAATTGAAATTCATGTTTATAATTTGTAAATTAGTATCTTAGCTCATATTCTTGGATGTGTATAAAGATAATTTTAGTGCATTTAAGAATTTTAAGTAATTTAAATTTCTCATCATAAATCTTTTTTATAATCATAGATTCTGTTTCATTTATATTCACAAGTATTATATGTTAAATTTATTTGGTGCAAAATTTGCATTTATTAATTTTAATTTTTTATATTGTACAGATGACATTTATTTTTATGATTTCTTCATTATTTATTTACGAATAGTGTTTATTTGTAGAATAAAATTTATGTTAATTTAATTTATAAACATAATTATTGTAGAATAGGAACATTGCCAATAGACAAGTATTACTTGTTACAGTCATATAGTTAATTCATGTATGCAATTCTTTGAAAAACAGGAAGTTACATTAATGTCAGTCATTGATTATATTGTGAAAAGCTGTTTTCCAAAGACACAATATCAACAAGGTTCTGAATATGAAGCAAAACTAATTTTGTTATTAGAACATGAGTGGGATTATACATTGGTACTGAACACATTCTGAAGCAAATGATTAAAACCTTATATAATAATAGTAATCAATTATAAAATCAAGTGTTAAATCCAATCTTGCTGAAAAAGTGCAAAATTAGTTGAAGGCTGAAAAAGCCTTGTTTTATGTCAAAAATTATAAATATTATAAATTAAAATCTGACTAATCACAAAAGTTATTACAATTATAAAAGATTGCTGAGTGAGAAAAAAACAACTAAAAGAAATGTTAATCATAACACATCATTTTTAACAATAGTATGCAGAAAGTAATTTAAAATCTGCAAATATGTAAAGTGAATTCTTAATCGTTACTCTATTTACAGTAAGATGCATTTAATTTTGCTGTATTAATCAAACTATCCGTGAAAGCTAGTAAATTTGTATTATAAATTCTTTTTTATGTATGAGTGTTCCTTAGTACTCTCAAGAGTTATATCTGTTTGTTTATAATTATATACATAAGGAAACATCAGCCATAATGTACTATTTTTAACAATATTATATTCATATATAGATATATATGTGTATCAGTATATTAATTTCTTTAAGATGTTTAAGATTGGTCAGATGCATGTATTCAAAAAGCATGCCGAGGATAAATTTAATTGTGTGGTATTTGCACATGATTAATGAAATCAAGAAGAAAAATGTCATTTTTATAATATTTATTTGTTTTATTCTTAATTTGGATTTGTTAAATTTTAAGGTTCAAGTCAAACCTGGACAAACAGTTAGAGAAGCTCTATATAAAGCCATGAGACGGCGTAAACTCACAGCTGATATGTGTGCAGTTTATAGACACAATGGAAAGTAAGTACTGCATAATTTTTACAAAAATTACTATTTTCTACTATAACTCTATTAATTTTTAAATTACTAATTCAATTTCTGTGTAGTTAAAAATGTAAATATTTAAAAATTAGTTAATAAATGTTAATCTATATTTTCCCCTTCGTCTTAATTCATTATAGATCATGAAATTAATGAAATGTCATATTTTTCTTTTTGTAGAAAGGTTAATTTGCTTTCTTAATACAAAATAATAAATTCTTTGAATAGTAAATGTACTCTATAATAAGATAATTTACCATTTAACTGCAAAATATTTGTTTGAATGTTTGAATTACTAAAATTTTTGCTTTATTGTGCCATATATATATATATATATATATATATATATATATATATATTGATGCAATTTTTATTCTTTAGAGTTGAAGTCAACTGGGATGACGACATAAGTACTTTAGAAGGAGAAGAAATTACTGTAGAAATTCATGATCGAATTCCTATCACAACTAGCATATCACATAATTTTGTAAGAATAAATTCTAAAAAAATATTTTTAAAAAGAATATAATACCATATTTACATTTATCTTATTTAGTCACATTCTTTAATTATAATCTAATTGGTTATTAATTATGTAAACATTGTAATTTGTTTTTGTTTTTTAGGTTCGTAAAACTTTCTTTACTCTTGCATTCTGTGAATGTTGCCGTAGGCTTCTATTCCATGGGTTTAGGTGTCAAACTTGTGGATATCGCTTTCACCAAAGATGCGCTAATGGTGTTCCTACTTTGTGTCAACCTTCTCCTGTAGAACATAATTATTATAGATAGTAAGCAAATTTTCACATTCATGTCATTGACTATTTCAATAAAAAATTTTCTTTTCTTTAAAATATTATTAAATTAAATTTAATAGATGAAAGATAATTTTATTAGCCCTTGTAAAAATGAGTTTAGGCTTTTGCAATGAGTAGTTCTTTTGTTAAATTTTTCTGCACTTGTAAACATAAATTTCAGAAATTTCAATCGTAATTTGATGGAAGGAAATAAAATTTTAATTATAGCACTTTAATAAATGTAGCATTAACAAAACAGTATTTTTTTGTGCAATGATGATGTGCAATATAATCTGCTTATAAATGAGGAAGAAGATTGGTTCCTAATAAAAGTCATTAAATATTGATATGTTTGTTAATTAAAATTAGGTAGTTGAAAAAAACTTTGAATATGTTAGTTTTCATTTTTGAGTCCTTACTTTTACAAACACTTTAGCATATAAATTTTAACAAAGTAAAATGACAAGTTTAAAAGTAAGTTAATGAAATCAAAATTTATTACTTTTACTCTAACAGAAATTTTTCTTTCAGAATAATTTATGAAGCTATTCTATATATTTTATGAAATAATGTATTGATCTTTTGATTGATTGATCTTTCAATTTATATTTTATTAGATTAATAACTTCAGATCTCAAAAACTAAATATGACTCAATAAATTATACTATAGTATAACATTGTATGGAAATTCCAATTTATGAGAAAAGCAAAAAACATAGAATTTAATATGTATATAAAAAGTCCTAAAATTTAATAGTATAATTTGAGGATAGTAAAAATATAATTTGAGAGAAAGATGATCTATATTTTTATCCGTAATCAACAATCATAAGTTGAAATTAAAAACCTGATTTATAGTTTGATTTTTTTAGGATTGCAAATTGCAGAACTTCTGTTTATTATCTTGAGAATCTGACTTTTCATTTTTTTTCTAAGTTTATTAGCATATAATGTCCCACAGTCTGGTGGATCAACACAAGCTCAGGATTATTCCACTCTTCCAAACCAGTATTTTTACCCTCAACCTCCTGCAGCTTCTCCTCCTCAAAATGTTCCAAGAACACATCCACCACCACTAGGTCAACGGGAAAGATCTACTTCTGCGCCAAATGTCTGCTATAATATGGTTAACCAAAATGATATGACACTAGAGGTATAGATGCAAAATTTTCTGTTGTATAAATAAGTACTTTCTTTCTTGTCTTTCTATCTATTTGTTTTTGTAGCTTTCTATGGACTTACTTAAATTTAAAGTATTTGTTTTATTATATAATTAGTACCATAATCTCTGCAGTGTTAGTATCTTTTAGTATAGCATTTATGTAACCGGAAGTTTATTATTTTACAACATTTGAAATTCCTAAATATTTTTATATACTTAAATGTATTAAAAAATTCTATTTTTACATCAATATTTAAAAACAGGCATAAATTGTTTATATTTTTAAGTGTATATTTTTAGCATAAATTAGGTAAGTTTGAATACTTAAATGTTACAGTTGCAAGAAATTAAAAATTTAAATTCGATTTAATAATTGCCATATTGTATATTCCTTTTAATAAAATTGTTCAATATTTTGAAATTGATCAAAAAATAATTTAAAAGAATATTTTTTAATTTTTGCAGGTTTGCAATTATAATAGGATAGGCTTAATAACCATATTGTCATTTGATAAACAAATATTTCCATGTAAACAAATTCATTTGATATCTAGAATTCAGCAGTGATGATTGTTAAAATTGGAAATTTTGCCTGCATGACTTTAATTGTCAAATATTTATATTCAATTTGATGGCTAAAGAATTTCATATTCTTATGCTTATAATTTTACTCATTTCATTTCACATGAATATGATTAAATATTATTAAACCCTTATGTAATAAATATGGGTTTTGTTCATAATTTGTTCTGAAATTATCTCAATGAAAATCCCATTCTTATATAATTTAATCTGTTTGGAATAAAGTTTCAACCAAAAGTTTGATTTAGTGAATCAAATTGATAAATTTTTATTATAGATGCCGCTTTTCAACTTTTTATTCATTTTTTAATACGATTATTACTTAATGATATTTTAAAATTTAAAAAAAAGCAATGAAGTCAAAATTTAAAAGTTACATTAGATTCTTAAGCTTATGTTTTGTTGCATTATTTATTGCATCTTTTATTGCTTTTGTTGCATTATTATTTGTTGCATCTTTGCTATTTTTTACAAAATAGAAGAAATTTTTCAATTTCTGTGTAAATATCCTACTTTTGCATATTACTATTATTTATTTACACATTATACACACATATTTACACATTATATATCAACATAATGTTTAATGTTATTAATATAAAAAATAATATACACTATTAATGTAAATAATGTATTTACACATTATACATTGTTATTTAAATTTTCTTATAATCTTGATAAGTACCATAAAATTTTTTACAATTCATCAACAGAAAGAGATTTTGTTTATTATATATATTTTTTTCAATTACTGCTGAAAGTATGGTAGGAGTGCCTATATGGAATATTTTGAATTTATATTTTTGAATAAAGCATTAGATATATTAAATATAAGTTTTATGCTATGCTCTAAATTAACTGTTTTATGTTTTAACATTCATATTCTTTACATGCAGTGAACATATAAATTTTAATGTTTTCTATGAAATTTTCAGCAAGGAAATATGTTTTGTACATTGTTTAATGTCTTGTGCTAAAAAAATTTTACTGCTCTTATTTGTGTGACTGACATATAATTCATTTGTTTATATTTATGTAATATTTGTAAATAAATATTGTGAACTTCCCAGTTGGGGTAGTAAAAATGTAGACAGTTTTATTAGCATTTTTGAAAATATTGTGTCTTTTTAAAATAAGTTATAAATTATGTTTTTCAACTTTTGTGAATTCTTTATTTTATTTATGTATAACATCCAAATGTATTGATAGATTTAGTTCTTGCATGTGTATTTTCCCTACATTTGCTTGTATTAAGTTGTGAAAATGTTTATTTGCTTACCTGCTCAATTAGTAATTTTATCCCTATTTTTCCCTCTATGCAGCAAGGAAATAAACTATTTGTACCAATTTTTTTTGTAAGTTGGGCTTTATATGCATGTGATCTATATTATGTTTATAGCTTTCAAATATGTGGTTGATAGAGATTAATACAATGTGAGATATTTATTTTAAGTTTTTAACTTTTTTTATTTTTCTTAGGAATTTTCCTCTAGGTTGAGAGCTCAAGGCTCACAAGGTTTGTTTAAATCTTTGATGATCTTGATATTTTTAAGTTTAGTTTAAAGAAATCAATGAATCTTCTTTATAAATAGAATTATTTTGTTAAACTTATTAAAAAAAGAAAAATATCACCTATTTATTTTCTTAAATTTTAATATCTTTTTATGTTTTTCCTTAAAGTTTCTATTGTTATAAAAAACAAATATTAAAATTATCATTCATATTATGCATATTGCTTGTCTACTATGCAATGTATGTAAAATTATCTCTTCTGACCTGCAAAATCTTGAGAAAAAACAGCCAATTTCTTTATTTTATTAAAAAGTAAATTATCATGTTACTCTAAGGAAAAAAAGTATCTTTATAATATGGTCAAAGTTGTGCCTTTTATAACTTAGAATTATGTAGAAAAAGATTAAAAAATAATAAGAAGAATTTTTTTTTTATAAATTATTTTATCTTTAAATATCTTAAAGAGAATAACCATGAAATCTTTATTTGAATTTGTGTAACATAATTATTTAATTTCCATATTTTTTAGACTTATATCCTTTACAATTTATTAATTTTATCTATAGGCTAAATTAAAAGAAAAATTTGTATTTGTTTTCTATTTTTTTCATGACATTTTGATATGGATAATTGTATTCATTGAAATATTCAGTTTTAAAATAAATAATTTATGTAGGTAAATACTCATTTTGTAATTAAAACATACTGTATGATTTAAGTTTTAATTTAACTTTTTATAAATTTTAACACTTATTTTAAAATTAGTATAATAGATTAAATATGATTTATATGAATGATGTAAATTAATGTTAATATTTTTGCATCAAATTAATTGAAAGCAAACAAAATATTTCCATCCAAAGCTATTAATTATGTTCAAATTCTGTAGAATCACATTGATTTTTCTTTGTTTTTAGGTAATGCTGGCTTAGGTATTTCTAGTGCTTATTACCAAAATACCGCTACTGTTGCTAGCTATAGTCCAAGCTCTAGTCCAACCAGAACACAAAGTGCCCAAGGTTCTCCTACCAATAGTCACAAACCATGGAGACCTCGTGCTCGTTCTGCTGATGAAAGTACTAGGAAAATCGTGAGTTGTAAACTATTTTAAAATTCATTTATAAATTTTTTGATGTTTGTCTATTTATGTGATATTAATGTCAAACAAAGGATGCATGTTTCAACAAATAAATTTGTATTGTTATTTTATGTATTGTATTGTATGCATTTTTTTCCTCTCTATTGTAAATAATACTATTTTCTTTCTTTATTATTATTTTTGTTTGAAGTGAGTTATTTTATTCAATATATATTGTTGCATAATGAAGCATATACTTTTAACAAAATTATATGTTTAGCTTTATATCATTATTCAATGCATTACTTTATATTAAATGTTAATTTATTATTTTTTTCACTAATTTTCCAGTTTTATGGGACTTAAATTTAAAGCTGCCCAGTATGTGCTATAAACATCAATTTAATAAAAATTAGAGGAGAAATAAAAGAAAAAAATAGTATTATTTATAATACTATTTTCTTTTATCCATGCAGATTTTTATATGAAATATAAAAATCTGTAACTAATAAGCTATAATTAACGAGTGTAAATAAGCTAGTATTAACAAGTATCTTTTAGCCAGTTATTTTATATTGTTCTTTTTGTATATTGATTTATACTGTTTGATTAATTTATTACTATAAAAGTAAAAAATGTTATGAGTTTTAATATTATTTTATGTAATTTGACAAATAAATTAAATCAGATACATAATTTATTTGGTTTAGAGACCTCCCCGTGAATCAATAGAAGATTGGGAAATTCCAGCAAATGAAATTCAAACTGAACATAGAATTGGGGCTGGTTCTTTTGGAACTGTACATAAAGGACATTGGCATGGTAATTTTTTAAGAAATTGAACTCCAATTATTCATTTTCTTAGCAGCTTTTATATATGACATGTCATTTCTAATAGCATTCATAAATCTAAGTTCTGCTTAATCCAAAAATCTTATACATCCTTTAATAAAATTTTTAAATATATTATAAGTGTAGTAATTTGTTTTTAGTATGAATTTTCACATTTGTTTAGAATTAATTTTCCCCGCCATATAAAAATTTTTCTGTTAGTCACTGTATTTCTCTTTTAATAATAATTTGTATAGATAAATAAAATTATATTCACTGTTTATTGCGACAACAGTGAAAATATATATTTTTTTATTCTACGCCCATCTTTGGCATCTCTTCTGTTAGTTAATGAGCACCCCAATAAAATAAAATTGGAGCATAAAAGAATTAAAATTAGCGTCTGTACTGTCTTCAAGAAACTTTAAAACAATGAAGCAGTGTTTGACGTAGTCACCATCCATATGCCTCTAATGGCATAGAGAGCAATAATCCAAATCCTTGACTCAAAATAAGATGTCAATGTTTCTGCAAATAGTCATGTCTAATAAGGAAACAAATGCAAGGAACTCCAACAGATTGAGGCAGGAAACTGAGCACTATACTACTATTGTTGAGCAAGACTCCCACCTCTTTCTTACTCACAGCTGCATCACTATAGAAGGAAATCTATTAATATTTAATTTACTGTTAATATTTCTTTTGATGTCTGTACAAGCATAGGTGAGTCAAGCTGTGACAAAAGAAACAGTGTTATAGCAAGCCTATCGAGCCTGCTTGTTTCTAAAAATGTCACAACGGCTAGGTGTCCATTGGAGGGCAGTGAATTCCCTAGACTTTTTAAGTTTTACTATTAACTTCATTCTACAGGAATTAACCAGTACATATAGCAGTAAATATGATGAATGCTTTATTAATCTATACTAGTTTTAAAAGTACTTAATTATAAAGAAAATTACTGTATTTAAAATGCAACTTAATTGTCTTCAGTGAAAAATAACGCTATTTTAAAATTATGATTTAGAAAGGAAACATTTTAATTCATATATAGAACTTTTAAACAATTTTGAGCTATTCACATAGTAAATATTAAGAGTACTTAAAACTTATATTAGTGGTTAAATTTATTCATAAAAAGTAGCTATGATAATGAGATTTTTGTTTTGTATAATTATTTTTGTTTCCTATCAATATTTCCTATAATATATTATAATTTTCCCATCAAATCCTAATAATAATGATTGTTACTATTTTTTATGACCATAATTCTGGTTCCTGAAAAAAGTAATCCCCAAATGTTTGGTTGTCATATATTTAATAATATAAGCTGTTTTTTAATTAACTGTACTATCTCCGAAATATAATATGGGAAATATTTTACATTTAACTAATATTTCCATGATCATCTAAGATTTTATAATTGCAACTATTATAAAAATTTCAATTTTTTCTGATAAAAGTTTGATTCATAAAAGAATGTAAACAAATTAACAATTAATATTTAATTCTTGATTTTAAAAGTAGCAATATTAGGGGTTGAATATTTTTATTAATGATGCATATTTGTGTTAAAGTAAAACCAATTTGTTGAGAATAAATCTCTTGTTATCTCCTGAATGGTATCTCAAACTAAAAATTTTGTGATCATTATATTCAAATTTTATTACATTGACTATGATCAGAATAATACTGACTAGAATTGCTGAGGTAATACAAAATGACCTTTAATGTTCAATTAATTTTTATTACTCTAATTTACTATATTTTTGTTTATTGTAGGTTTAGTTATTCAATATATAAGTGCTTATTTAATAATTGTATTAAAAGTTTTTGAAAATACCACATTCTTGTTAGTGATTTTTTTTCTTTAATAACATTATAAATTATATTGAAATTACATTCAATAAGAAATGTGAAATGTAGTTTGATATTAGATATGCTTGATGGTACTTGTAGTATCTTAAGACTTGTTATTTTCTCTGTACTTTTCTATTACATTATCGTTAAACCAATGAGAAATATATAGCTCATTATCGAATACAATGATTTCAAATATTTTTTATTAATTCCAAATAAAATTAAATTAAATTAATGCATTTATTAAAATAAACAGTAAGCTAGTTTTTGAAAAAAACAAGGAAATCCATTGTCAAGGAATTTCTTTGTACTACCTTCTACTGAATTATGGCTCTTCACTAAAGCATAGTATTGTGAATGAACTAATATGCATGTGTAATCACAATGAATTATGTTAATGGAATCAAATATAAAAAATTATTTTTATAGTAGTGATGCTTTACTAATATTTTATTTTCAGGTTTCTGTTTTCCAAACAAATATGTTTATTTTGTGTAAGGTTTTTGAATTATCTAATGCAATTATTTCACTGAGAAAAATAATATATCATTGTGCACTTCAATTTTCTTGTATTATTCATTTTTTAATACTGGTTTCTGACTCAGGTCCTGTGGCATTGAAGAAATTGAATGTCACAAATCCAACCCCTGCTCAATTACAAGCATTCAAAAATGAAGTTGCAGTATTAAGGTAAATAAAATTTTATGAAGGTGCTCAGTGATTATGGCAAATATTTAAGCAATATGTGATACTACAAAATGTTAAATTTGAAATTTAATTTTATATATGGTTTTACTATTCTATTTTAGGAAAACTAGACATGTAAATATTTTACTATTTATGGGTTATGTATCTCAGCCACAGCTAACAATAGTCACTCAATGGTGTGAAGGATCTACTCTTTACAAGCATCTTCACGTCCATGAGCATAAATTTGAAATGTTGAAATTAATCGATATTGCCAGGCAGACTGCTCAAGGCATGGAGTGAGTATTTTTTATCAGTGAATATTTTCCTACTTATTAAATTATTTTTTAGCATTTATTTTCTTTGATTAGAGCAAAAATATTTGATCTATCAAATATAACTCTTTTTCTTCTTTACTTAAAAATTTG
>JAPDSC010091499.1:0-29065 GCA_026290005.1 Latrodectus geometricus | reverse complement strand
TAGTGCGATATTACATCTACGGTTAATATATATTTCATTATATGGAGAAGGGGGTCGTTTAAAATTTCCTAAGTTTGAAGGGGGTCACTGTATAAAAAAGTTTAAGAAGCCCTGTTTTAGACTATTCGCCGGGAAAAATTGCGCGGATAATACGCCGCTGCGGATTATATACAGGAAAATACGGTATATAAAGTCTTTTGACCCTTTCATTATGGAAACACTAAATCAAATTGATTATATTCTGGTTGATGTACAAAATGGAAATAACCTTCTGTAAATCTGCTGTGGAGCCGGTGTTGACTCTGATCACTTTTTTGGTAATTTCCAAGCTGACGGGAAAGATAAGTAGTGTAAAGTAAACTGTGTCACTGCACAGTACAGTGGCTGTATATGATTATAAAAATGAAAAAAAAATACTAATAAATATTAAAACCTACCAGCATGTCCTCACTTTCACTCGATTAGAAAGGGGGTGTGATTGGTTTATCACTCTTGTGTGGTAAGACAATCTTCTGCAAACCTTGTAAAATTCATAAATATTGAAGAATTTCATTTAAATTCTTGAGAGAAATAAGATCCAAGGCATCTTTAGATCTTCCATATGCTAATGTTTGGGACATTTTAATGTTGGGACTGTCAAAAGAAGAATGGGAGAAAGGTATTTTATTATCATAATTGATGATTATTCATGTAAAATTTCATTATTTCCTATATCGAAGGAATCTGGGATTATATGAATATATTCACTCCAGAACAAGATAGCGTTATTGAAAGATGCAACCAAACTGTTACAAATGGGCTAGAATAGTTCTCCAGGAATCCGGTCTTCCTGAGCATTTTTGGCTTGAAGCCATGCTATATTTTATGTATATTTGAAATAGAGTTTACCATAATAAACTGGACAAGATGCCTTGCAAATTATTCTCAGGGTCCAGACCCTCATGTCAAACACTTAGTTTTTTGGTACTGTAGCATATGCAGATGTACCCTGACAACTTACATAAAAGCCAAATCCCCGAGCCTGGAGAAGCTTCGTTTTTGGTTACACATTCCATACGAAAGGTTACCAGATTTATACAAAAGAACATCAGACACTCCTAAATGTGACATTTAAAATATTCCATATTTTATATTGTATATTACCGTATTCAACAAGTTATTGCCAGCTGCATCTGTGGATTCAAAGCAAAAAGATCTACTAAGCATCGACGATAGCAAAAAGAAAAGATCTACGATAACAAAAAGATCTACTAAGAAATTATTAAATTATATGACATTTTTCATACTTTGACTTTAAGGTTGTTTATGATAACATTTACTTGATAAACTTATTTAATGGTTGAATTTGGAATTCCTAGAAAACTAGTTGACTTCTCTAGAATGATGCTAAGTGAGTAAATTGCAGAGTTGAAGTCCTTGTTTGCAAGTTGTTTAATATTGCCCTTGAAAAAGCTAATAGAAATGCTAGGATTATTTATATACAGTGGGTAAAAAAAGTCTCCATACGCAGATACGAATGCAAATCAAAGTTTAATGTGTCACACAAAATTCATAATGATAAAAATGAAAACTCAGATATGACTTAAAAATAATATTATGTAATACTTATTCATATTAAAAGATTTATAATACAGACCAAATTAAATAATAAATCGTAAAAATTAAAAAAATGCCATAAACATAGAAATAAAAGTCTCCATACAATGCCCTAGCACTCATAAAATGCTAACAAAAATGCAAAATACATTGAACAAAAGTATATTTAATGATCAATGGGCCCTCCTTTGGCCTTTATCACCTCTCTTAGACGTTGTGGCATTACCCCTACAAGTTTTTTTGTTTATCCCCGGAGAAATATTAGACCAAATACTACTAATGGTACTCTTGAGTTCAAGTTTGCTTTTTATGTCATATTTTTTGAGTTGCCGGTCAATTTCTTCCCACAAATGTTCGATGGGATTCAAATTGGGGGATGGTGGAGGGATATGAAGCTGTTGCTGTACATGGTAAGGGCACCACTCTTGGCAAATCTTAAAGGTGTGTTTAGGATCGTTGTCCCGCTGAAAAGTAAATCCTGTTACAAGGGATAGTTTCTTTGCACTAAATAGCACATTTTGTTTAAGAATATCCAGATATCCGTATCGATCCATATTTCCTTCAATGAACTGCAAGTTTCCTACTCCAGAAGCACTCATACACCCCCACAACACCATCACCACCATGCTTCACAGTTCCGCACAAGTTCTTAGTTAACATTTGTTGATTTGGATTTCTCTACACCATAACTTGGCCATCTGACCCATGAATGTTAAATTTTGATTCATCACTAAAAAGAATGGATTCCCAAAAAGATAATGGCTTACTTACATGCTCCTTTGCAAACTAGAGGCGCTTTTTCCTGTTGCGCAAACTTATATAGGCCTTCTTCCGGGCCGCATGTTCATGATTACTACTTTTTTTAATGACATTTCTCACGGTTTGATTGGAGACCTTAATGTTCTTGCTAACTATTAAATCAGCTGCCAACTTTGGTGCACTTATTTGTGGGTTTTCTTGAACTTGGCGAATGATGTTTCTTTTATGTACATGATTTAATTTTGACGGCCTCCCGGATCGATCTCTATCCTCAAATGAATGAAGTTCACGATATCTTTCAATGATATATTGCACAGTAGACTTTGATTTTTAGTCAGTTCACTAATCATTTTCCTGGATAATTCATCTCTTCGCAATTTAATCACTAATTACCAAAGAGCTCTTGGAACTTCCATTTTGAGACGACAGGAAAGAAACTTGAACTCAACAACTGTAGATGTGTTATTTCCTTATCAGTGATTAACTTTCTAACGTCAAAGATTTACTGCGGGCCTGTTTTAAACACGCCAGAAAGAATTTGCATAACGTGTACGGAAACTTTTTTTGCACTTCAATTTTAAATTTACTTTAGATATTGAAAATAATATGCTTTTCTCGTTTTGTACAAACAAAAATTTATAAAAATCGCTTACTGTAGACTTGTACTAAACACATATGGGCAGTATTTAAAGGAAAAATGAAATACTTTACAAATTATGTTAATTTATTCTTAAATTTAGTGACTGTATGGAAACATTTTTTACCCACTGTATACATAAGCATAATATATCATGCACAATATATCAAAATTAGCCTTTGTTCTAAAATTAGTTTCTAACTTCAGAGTGTAGTTTTAATAACAAATTTTCATGTACATAATCCACAGAATATGTGTTAAATGTATTGTTTATATTATACACCACTCCAGATAATCTGGTAAAATAAATTTCACATCACAAGCTCACAATGAAGTTTTGAAAGAAATACGATTTATGTTTTTTAATATAAATAACAGATGTCACCTCAATTAACTCAGTTATTTCAGCTATAATAAGTTTTGTCTCATTACTTTCAAGAACGAATTTGGTTCTTCTGAAAGGTATTACAGTTGCAATTAGCTATTGATATTTATGCTTTGTTTTGACCTGAACTGTTTTGCTCTAAAAATATTCGAATTGGTATACCATTGTGTGGAAATGAAAACTTTTAAGTTACACAGCAGATGTTAAACTAAAAGCTATAAGGAAGGCAAATTAAAAAGATGACAACAAACATGTTAATGTAAGGCGAAAAACAAAACATGTACAATAGAAGAAAAATATAACCAATGTTTTGTTCGAAAACAATCCATTTCTTTCATTTAATTATTAAAGAAACAAATATATTTTATTTTTAAAATATGTCTAATTTAGTATTAAAGGTTATTTAAATCTGAAAATCAATATGTTTTTAAATTATCTGAAAATTGATATGTATGAAAAATTATCGTTTTTAAGGATCAATCTTGCATTTTCATCTTAGTTTATAGCTCTTTGCAATGAGGTAGATCCAAATATGATCCAAAAAAAAAATGTTTTTCATAATAAATATCTTTTCTGTACAATTTATTATATTTTTAATCATACTGTGTATTTTTTCTTTTATGTGAACCAACATTATTTGCAGTATATATTTTTGCATATTCGGAAGAATACTTTCTGCAGATTATGTCATGCTTTTATTAATTAAAAAAATTTTTTTTGCTAATATTATGTTGTTGTGTATTATAAGAAAATATAGTAATTAGAACCATCTGTTAATTTGGAAATAATATTGAAAATTGTTTTGATCCTATTAAAAACAAGATTTTTTTTATTTTAATATATTGCCAATTTTTGATTACTTAAATGAAATCATTTCTATTGTAGCTGTAAATTTATCTACTGCTTTGGATGTAATTAATTTTTAAATCTAATTAATATCAAAATTATGTACCCAATTGGAAATATATTTGGTTAAAAATAAAGGTATTTGAATATTGATACTATCGGAAAAAATTTGGCCTACTCCTAGAATTTGTTTATTGAGAATCTATGAATTTTGGAAATATAATCTGTATGAAATGATATAATATTGTATTTTATGTGCATTTATATATTGAAAAGCAATATTGGTCGTTATATGTTTTAAAAAAATAAGCATCTTTTTCTTTTAAAATTATTTTTAAGACAGTTTGAATGTATCACAAAAAAAATATTTTTTTTGTAATTTTACAAATTTTATTTTGTGTTTTTTTTTTATATATACATTAGGTTATCGGTGTTCTATACAAACATTTTACTATTGTTCCAAATTCTAATTTTGTTAGATTAAGTTAATTAAATTATTATATTTGATTTTGTCATTTGTGTTTGAATTGTTTAGCTTTCCAAAAATTAATATAGAGTAATTCTATGAAATGAATGTTTAAAACTTAAGCTGAATCTTGTCTTCAAAAATTTTACTTTTTGGGAAAAAATATCTTATTATTTTTTTCAATTTTATAGAATAAGCGCCAAAAAAGGATGGTTTCGTGTGAATATTGTTCTTTAGAATTAATAGATGAAAAATATGAGGAGCACATACTAAGTTGTGGATCTCGCACAGAAAAATGCTCATGTGGTGCATATGTAATGATTAAAAATAAAAGAAATCATGAAAGTACATGTAAACAGGTAATTAGATTTATAGGTTATTGTAATAATTGTATTCTATGCATAATAAAGTGTATTCTGTAAGTAATACACATATTGAAAGGAGTAATGATCAACCAGAGGCAAATTTCTTGCTCTGGGATTTGAATTCTTGGACATTAGATGACTGTAAAATACTAAGCTCACCTGGAAAATTATTTTTTTATTTTAAATGCTAATATTCTATAAGTATTTGAAATAAGCATTAGTATATAAAAAAGAAATGAAAAAATTAAAAAACTATTTTAAAATAAGTTTTAGTTTTAATTATTTGTGTAACATATATGTCTTACATATTGTTTACAATGGTCATTTACAACATTCAATGAAAGTTACCTTCATTGATTTTGCTTAAGCTAATCTTCTTTAAAGATTTTAAAGTTTTTTTTTAAAATTGTAATTTTTTAATTATGTATCACTTATTGAAAATATTATTTATAATTTGTAGAGTTCTTAAATGCATAATTCATTAATTATCCTTATTATTTTCTTTTAATGATGTCATCATTTCTTTCTCATTGCAAAATGTTTTCATATTAATCATAATAGATATCTTAACGGCTGAAATTTGACAAAAATATTAAAATGTAAGGGATAAAAAATATTTTGATTAATTTTTATTATATATACATATATAGCCTAAATATGAATGATAAAAACTATTCTATGTTTATTCTACGCCTTAGTAAAACTTTCATTTGCATTTAGGCTAGTACATTTACTGTTTCTCTCAAATGTTTTTCTGTAGATTATATGTAAAAAAAGTCTGATACTAGTTTTATAAGGATTTATTTCTATTCCTTCACTAATTAGGAATGTGGCATAGTTCTTTTAATTAATTATACTTTATTAATTATACTAATTACATATTTTTATTAAAAAAATAGAATTGAATTTAATTCTTGTTTGAACTAATTTAACAAATCTAACAAATTATTCTTTTTCTTATAAATGTAAAAAATTTTGAAGGATTTTTTAGTTTTTAAAAAAAATAAAATTGATTAAATAAGCATGGAATAAGTAATATGGAAAAGAAATCAACGAAAAAAATGCTAGTCAGTTTGCATGAAAAATAGAGATTTGTTATGCAAGTTGAATTAAAAGTTTGATATGTTCAATTAAGCTCTCAGAATTGCAAATAAGAAATAAATTTATTTTCTGGCCTCTTCAAGTACAAAGATATTCTTCTAAGAAAGAATCGTTTTATAGAAAAATTTCAATTAAAAAGATTTTGAACTGAAATTTTTCTATAAGAATTTTTCTGAAATTTTTCTATAATATTTTTTCAGTTGTTAATTAGATTTTGCAACTTTTACTAGCAATTATGTTGCAGAATAAGGAAAACAATATCATTATTTGAAATTAGGTAAAAAAAATTATGTTGATTTCTGCCCTTTTTTTAAATATTAATTTATTATATTTAAAAAAAGGTAACTATTACTATTCTGAACTTTGTCAATAAAAGTTTTGAGTCTAATTTCAATGATGGTTTAAATTTTGTAAATACTTTTTTGCACTTTTAATTTTAAAAAGGGATTATCATTAAGAAAGGCTGCTAAATAAAAATTATTCATCAATTCAGCATATATCAACCTATAAATGTGATTTGATTCATATTTTTCGTCTTAATTGATTTATTTCTTTAATTATTATAGCAAATTTAAATATCAGAGACCACTCAAGGGGTTTATTTTCTTTAATTAAACACGGGTGTCACTATCCCGAGGTACCTTAGTGATCTGCCCTCTTTTTTTCTAATCTCTCACTTTCTGCTTTTTCTTCCTTTTTTCCCTCATTGTGGTCATCTCTGATGAGGTTAAGGGCTCCCCTTGAGTAGCTGTTGCTGCTCTGTTGCTACTAGCTTCTCTTGGGGACTAAATCACCCATGTGTTTGCTGTGCGTGGAGACCCATGTTTCTGGGAAGGAGGATCACAGTAATTGAAGCCATTGGCCCCTGCTTCTGGTATACGGGAAATGTTTTGTGGTCCTCAGCACATCACTAAGTTTCATGAATCAAGTGATCGGTGCATCTCTTGAATGACTCGTCAAGCGTGGAGATCATCTCAGGTATGTACTGCAAGCATTCAGGATTTAGCCAGTACTGGTACAGCTGGTCTGCATCCTCTTGTTGGACTCAGCAGTGGGTGGTAGGATCATATCTTAAAATTTTAGATTTGTATATGGATACTGCGTATATGAATACATGCAGTATCCATTCATAAATATAAAATTTTGAACAAAATGGAAGCAAATTTTGAAACAAAACAAAAGTAAAATTTTATATAATTAAATGAAAAGAGAGCACTTTTTCATGTTTCTCCTTTTTTTATATCTATGAAAATATAGGGAGTAGTTGGAGAGGTCAAAAATATGCCAGAAAATGCACTCTAATGATTTACTATTGGAGGTGGCATCAGAGGCTCAAGCAGTCATTATTGCAAATATGCAGTATTTGGCTAATTTGGAAGTAACTGTTGTGCCTCAGTGTAATTTTAATTTCTCATATATCATTATCTCAGCTAAGGATCTGTTAAACACACTGATAGTGGAGGTTCTAGAAAATCTACAAGGTCAAAAGGAATGCATTGTTAAACACATTCAAGTCAGAAGGAATGGGAAATTCATTGAAATTAAACATCTCGTTTTGACTTTTGTAACCCAGAACTTCCGCAATATATTAAAGCTGCATATATGAATCTACCCATCAGGCCATACATTCCAAATCCACTAAGATGTTTTCAATGCCAGTATTTTGGACATTCGAAGAGCTCTTACAGAGTAAAAATCACCTGTGCTCTATGCATGATGATTGACCCGATAGTTTGAACTGCAAATGGAAGGAGAGGTGTGTCAACTGTCATGTTGACCACTCTTCCTACTCTCAAAGTTATCTATACTGGATACTGAAAAATAATTAGCCTTGGTTAAGATAAACTGAAGAGTCTCTTATCCTGAGGTCAGAAGAATAGTCACTCACAGTCTGGATTTTGTTATGCAGCAGCCGCTAGGAAAATTAGTAAGTTCAGTATCACACAAACTGATCCCCTGATTATGATTACCTTTCCAACATTACCCCAAAATCCTATCCCAAATTTTAAAACCTCTTTTTCTAGCATTATTAAAAGAAAATCTCCTTTGACAAAATCTAAAGCCATGAAGACTCATAAATTAAAATCTTTCAAGGAGGGCCCTCCTTGTTCATTCGTAAAGCCTTGTTATCCCTGGAGGCTGATGTTACTCCTCACCCCTCAGACATATTTCTTGTTTGAGGAGTATAATGAAAGAATGATTTCCAACTCTGGTGAGGAGTTTTTCAGATTAAAAGTTAACTTCTTTTGTTTCATGAAACTGCTATGGTCAATATATTGACAATATCAAGTCTATAATAACAGCATATAACCCCATATGTATAGCACTTCAGGAAACATTCCTGAAGTCTACCAATAGCATTTCTATGTGTGTGTTCAAATGCTTTAAAAAAAGACTGGTGATAACGGTACAGTATCTGGGAGTGTTAGTATATAAACATCCAATAACTTTTCTAGCACTGTTCATCCAATTAAAACTACTCTACAGGCTGTGGATATAAAAATGAATACTAAGTGCTTAATTACAGTTTGTAATTTGTATTTGCTGCCACTAGATGTCATCCACCCCAAAACTCCTCAATGATTAAATTGATCAGCTGGCTACTCCATTTTTATTATTTGGTGGTTTTACTGGCCATAATTCTTTGTAGAGAATTGATGAAAATAATTCTTGCTTTATTCAGATAGATATATTTATTTCTGTTAATTGCCTCTGTCTGATTAATATCCACAAGAAGACATAATTCCACACATCCACAAAAAACATTTCATTTTCTTGATCTTGCCATTTCTTCTCTACCACTTCTGCCATTGTTAAATTTAAAATTGGGAAGTAATCTGCACTACAGCGATCATTTTCCTCATGTCACCTCCCAGACTGGAGGTAGTAGTGTGCAACAACACCTACCTACTTATGTGTACAGTCCAGCAGATGGACATTATTTACACAAATGGCATTTATAGATGATAAAATGGTTTTGATTGAGGATATTGATGATGTTGTTCACAAAGTCACTGAAATAATTAAGAAAGCTGATACAAACAAGAATTCCAAAATGTTTTTCAATATAACTTGGGCACTGCAAACCGCCGTGGAACAATGAATGCCGAGAAGTTTATAAAAAAACAAAGGAGCTTATGGGAGTTATTTTGAAGGTACTCCGCAACAGAGAATCTAATTGCATTTAAGTGAACAAAATCATTAGCTTGCAGAGTTCATCATCTAAGTCAGTAAAAATTCTGTTCTCTCTATATTTCTTCGATAACATCTTCCACATCCAGTAAGCAATTATGGAGAATCCAGAAAGCAGCCAATAGAATTTATAAATAATTTTCGATTCCTGTTTTGAAAACCAGAGCTGCTGTATACTCCTCTTAGGACATTGCTAATGTGTTTGGGGAAACTTTTCCTAGTGTCTCCGACTCTTACGGCCCTCGATTCTAAGGGAAAGGAGTCGAGCAAATTAATACCAATTCATTTCAACCATAGACAAGCTTTGCCTTACAACTGCAAATTTCTGATGTTGGAATTGAAGCGAGCATTGCAACAGGTCAATAATAACGGCCAAAAACTTTATCGAATCAGCTACCAAATGCTTTGACATTTAAATCAAAACTCCTTATGGAATTTATTGCATTTGTTCAATACGATCTGGACTGAAAATAAATTTCCATCACTTTGAAATGAAGCAATATTGATTCTGGTACTTAAGCCTGGTTAGGATTCTTCAGAACCTTCACATTATCAACCAATAGCTCTAACAAGTTGTTTTTGTAAGACTCTCAAATGTATAGTCAACACCCCCTTTGTATGTCTTTGAAAAAAAAATTAAATAAATGTATTCATATCAGTGAGAGGGGCTTCTGTAAAGGGAGATCCATTCTTGATAACATTAAGTATTTGGAAACCCAAATATGCAACTCTTGTGCAGAGTAACCATCTGGTTTCGATTTTCTTCGTCATCGAGAAGGCATACTACTGTACATGGTGATATGGAATTTTCCATTTATTATATAATTTTGGTTTTTGGGCTAATCTTTAGATTTTCCTACACATTTTTTAAATGCTCTTGTGTTTTTAAAGTTCGTATTGGTTTGCTTTTGTCCAATACTTTTATTCAAGCTGAGGTTGTACCCCAAGGCTCTATTTTAAGTGTCACTATTTTTAACTTATTCATCAGTAATATCCTTTATTATATTTCATTGCTTGTATGTGGCACAATTTATGTGGATGGCTTGTAAATATCTTGCCAAAGGTCAAACCTGTTCGCTGTGCTTTAAATAAAGATATTTTCAAACTAAATTGCCGTTGAAGACATTAAGAAATTCAAATTTAAAAACATCAAATACTTTTATTTAAACCTAATATATGTACAAAATTTCAAAAGATATTGCTTGTACAATATTAGGTATTTTTTACATTCAAAAATGACCCACAACTCAAAAGTACAGTCATTAATTTACAAACACACTGAAAAGGATGACTTAAAAACATCTAAGTTCAGGTTTTTAGATTTTTCTCTAAGGATTCATGAACTAAAAATAACAGCTTAAATAGAAAATGGGAAAATACACTTAATTTAAAAAGAACACTTAAACTGAGGGAATTAACAAAATCTAAATGTACATGTTGCACAAAAGCCCCGCCTCAGGCAGTGAGAGTCAAAGACAGAAGCTTCACCAACTTGCATTTGGAAGCAGGAAAATGAATGCATCTAACCTGAAGAAACTGTAGCTTTTATATTAACTGCTAAAATACGATTTACGTGCTGTTTAGAAAAGGGTAAATTCTATTGCCCAGTCATTGAGCCAAACCGCCAGCGGAATGAAAAAGTAGCATCTTGCTGAAGAAGAGAAACATATATGCAAATTGACTTGAGATTGCTGTGCAACACCTGGCTATTGAACACAAAGCTATTAATTCTATCGTATATTAAATTAAAGCTGCAAACCGCAGCGAAACAACCCCAGTGTCATCCTTTTCATGTTTAAAAATTCATGTTATAAATCGAAATTTAACAAAATATAATTCACATAGTTGATTGATTGAGAAACAGATGGTTTGAAACAACTTAAATTGAATCAAAAGCTTTAACAAAACAATAATAAATTGGACTAAAGATATACTATCTTAATTTTAAAATAAGCTTTTCAGCTTTTTGAAATGGGAAATTAAAATAGATATAATACTTTTAAATTTTATAGCTTTGGAATTTAAGTTAAGAAAAATGTTGAAATCATCAACAAACATTTGTTTAATTGAGAGATAACTACAAACAACTGTTTATAAACTTGCTGCATGTTGTGCTGAGAATGGCTATACTTTATCTCCTACAAGGTAAAGTTTCTGGGAATAATTTTTGGCCAAAAGTTAACCTTTCGTCCTCATGTTTTACATTTACGAAAGAAGTACGATCTATCACTTAATATGTCAAGGTACTTTCTAATACATCTTGTAGACATCACTGCTTCAATTTTATCAGTCACTTATTTTATCTCGTTTTGACTATGGGTGTGTTATGTATGGATCTGCTAGGTCTTCAGTTTAATGCAGACTGTACACTGTTCATTATTCTACTTTGAGAATATGTTCAGGCCCATTTCGCACATTTCCTGACCAGAGTCTTTTTACGATTTGCCAACAGTTGCCTTTAGATCTGAGACGAATGCAATTGTCTCTAAATTACCATGCTAAGGTTGATTTTTTTTTTTTTAATTTACAATAATTTAAATGATTTTTCTTTTGTAATTTTAGATCATTATCTGTTTCTTTCTAGTGGATTCCAGCTCATAGTAGCAGTCTTGGAAATAAGGCTTGCTGACTTTTCAGTGAAGAAAGATGCAAGGGTCCTTCAGAGACCTTTAAAAAACCTTTCTTTCCACTTAGTAAAGTTACTAAATAATTGAACATGAACTGAATCCTGCTAAATGAAAGCAGAAGGCATTGTGTGATTCTGCCAGTAAACATTAAGCTTTCCTGATTCAGTGGTCAAAAGTTATTCCTAAATTTACTAGAAGTGCAAGTGTGGCACTTTTTTGCCTTTCTACTTGACCATGATTGTTTGCTACAATATTTGTTTTGACTTAAACTTTGAAGTTCTCTGTTGTGTCTTTTGTGCTAACAAGATCAAATTTTTTACCCTAACCATCTTGACTTTTGCCCCATACTTATATTTTTAATACATATTGTTCAAAGATATTGAAAAGCCAGAGAATAAACGGTATCACAGTCAATTTTCTAAGCATTTTTAATAACTTTTCTAATTTTCAAAAGAATGAAAATATCTGAATTTCATGTTTTTATAAATCATTTTTTAATGGGAAATATACCATTCAAGGTTTGACTAATGTTTTTCAAACTTAACTACATTGAGACAAACTTTGTGTTTGATGCTGAGTTCTCTGGTTGCTGAAATTTGGCTACTGTTCCTTAAAATAATTAATTAATACTATTGTTTTGACTGTTCATAAATTGAAATTAAGTGAGATAGCTGGAACTTGTATTCTGCATTTTGCATGAGCATTTATCCACCAAAAAAGTATTCAAAGTTGGTATTGGAGTTTTTCACTGTCAACTAAAAATTTTGCATGTTGATGATTTAGAGTGCTGATTTTAATGCAAGAAAATATATTTCGCTTTAAAGATGTGATAATGATTGAAATCCATCATTTCAATGTACAGTCAATGACAGTCAGCTGACTGACTTCATGGCATTTGGCAACTTCCCCCAAAGCATTCAAAAACACATATCTTCTGAGAGGATTTTTGCCTATGGTTTTTGAGGTGTGATAAGTAATAAGTTCCTTCATTATTTTGAGAAAGAAATAATTATCAATGTAAATATTATATGTCATTATTGCTATGCTTAAAGAAATTGAAAAAAGAAGTTCCCAACTGAAGGGATAAAGGTTCTCTATCACCAAGATAGTGTTCAATTTTACCAATTCATTACATTCAAAATTGAATTACTTTGAATAATTATTTACAATCAGATCTCCTATATTTCTCAGATCTTTCTACTATTGATTGCTACCGAGTTTTAAACTGGCAAAAATTCTCCTGTGAAAAAATATAGTTCTCAAGAAAAAGTGATTATTGAAATTGAATCCCTCCTTTTTTTGAAAGACAAATATGTAAATTATTTTATAAAAAGGAATAGAATATGCCATGCAAATAATTGCATCTCTCTTGAAAAAAATGTTCCATTATAAAGTTACTGCTAACATTTACACAAAATGTTCTAAGTAGTCTTCTCTACACAAGAGATTCATTCCCCACAATAAGTCTAATGTAAGGAAAATTTATTTTAGAAGTGAAAAGCAATGTTAAAAGTAAGTTTTACAGTTGAAGTATAAGTAGAAGTAACAATAATTGTTACATGCAGGAATTAAATTTCCAACTCCTATGTGTAATGAGGATTTAAAGTCTATTACATGCTGAAAGTTCCTTAGTCTATTAAACCTTTCCTTCGATAGAGTTTTAGTAAAAATGTCAACTAGTTGATCATGAGTACTAACATGTTGAATGTCTGTCTTGTTTTGATATTTTTCATGAATAAAGTGGTACTTGATGTCTCTATGTTTGGTACGTTTGTGAGAAACAGGGTTCTTGATAAGTTTGGTAGTGATATGATTACTCCGCAATATGCTATACAACATTTGCCACATTAAGACACCTCATCAAAAATCATTTAAAAGTTGTCGTAACAATATAATTTCCTTTAAAGCTGTAGTTGTAGCAATATATTCAGAGTCATGTTGATATTGGCTCAGAAGACTATCTACTTATGCACCATGTAATAGCATCACTAGACAACATAAAAACATATTCATTTGTGGATTTTCTGGTGCCCATGTCACAAGCAAAATCTGCATCAGAATCCACAAGACAAGGATTTTCTGATTGAAACATGCATTGGATCCCATGATGCATTGTGGCTTTTAAATACTTCATTATTTTTTTGACAGCATTCCAATGCACTTGACTTTAATTGTTTTGACCTGGAGAAGATTGCATAAATACTTCCTTATTAATATCATCCAAGAATGATGTTTATGAATGCTGCCATATTTTAAACTTCTTACGAGAATTAATTGCCAGAATGGTTCATACTGTGTTATATCTTGATATTGGTAAAGTTAAAAATCGATTCACTCCACTTGAGAGAACTCTTTAACACACAGGCAAGCTATAAAATGCTCAATTTTTTCACACTGTGAATATTTAATATTAAATGCCCATTGTGATCCAAATAATTTTTTCCTCAAGATGCTTAATAATGAATGCACATTATGATTTAAATAATTTTTTTCTCAAGATATTCTATCAATTGCCAGGTTTTGTTTTTCTCTGGGGACTCTAGTTCCTCTTTCATTGCCTCGATCTTCTGACTGATAGGAGTTAATTCCTCTTCATACGACTTTGGAATTTCAGTGACATTTACATCATAGGTTTAGGAATTCTTGAATTCTGTCTGGGTTTGAAATTGTAGGAGTGAGCTTATTCCATCTCCTCTGAATTCTATGATGCAAAAAATGTATCCATTTCATCAATTATTTCATCTTTTGGTTCAGTGGTATTACCAGAGCTACTTATTGAAATTGTCTGCTGGGGATAAATCTTTTATGTACTTGAGCATTTATCAAATATAACATTGAAGTTTATATTGTTTTTGACATTAGATTTAAACAATCTATAGTTAATCAAATTCCTTTTTTATCCTACAAGAATTATATTACTTAGTTGAAGGTTCTTAAGTAATTGATCAAGCATATGCATATAAACTTCTGAGCCAAAGGCTCTTAAATGCTGACACATATTTATCTATTCACTGTTCATATGTAGATCAAGGTGATTAATTGGTCTACTGTTTAGAATGTACACAGATGTATTTACTGCCTCATCTCATAAAATCAATAATAAATTTTTGCTGTAGGGCATTGACTGAGCACTTTCCTTTATAGTTCTGGTATTTTTCTCAGCTTTTCCATTCTGCTGAGGTGTTTAAGGAGCTATTATCTAAAGTTCTTGGTTTTTTTTTGTTGAGAAAATCTTTAAAATTATGTTGATATATTCTCTAACTTAATCAACTCTAAAAGCTTTTATTCTTGTAAAGGTTTATATGTTTGTTCGAAGTCCTTGAAATGCTCTAATGCACCACTCTTATGTTTTAGAAATGTAACAAAAATATAACCTTTGAAGTCATCTTTGAAAGTTACAAAATAATTTTCACCAACCAGTGATGTTGTTGACATTGACCACACAAGTTAATGTAAATCAATTCACTATTATTTGCTGGCTTTGTGCTTCCTGTTACTGAACAGTAGCTTATGCAACTTACCATATTGGCAACCAAACATAGCTATGGCATAGTCTTTCTCATTCTTTGCAGTGTTAACAGGCTTAACTTTTCTTTTACTCACGATGTTCTACATTTCATTTGCTTTTAATGCACATTTTATTTGAAATTGCATTTGAGAATAATTCTTTCCATCTAATGTATCCATAGAAGAAACATCAAGTCCATCCATGATGACCTTTTGGTGCTTCTCACACAGATGCTTATTTAGGGTTATTAATCGGTGTTGGTTGATTACGCCTGATAGCAATAAATGCTATGAAGATGAATTAAGCTATAAAAATTTACTGCAGTCCAATTTGTTATCCATTTCAATAAATTTACTTATAAAGATAATTTTCAATTGTTCTTTGATCTCTGGCGCAGCATGTCTTTTTTGGACCTTGCGCCATAAAACCCAACCAACCAACCAACCGGTTCTATGATCTCATTTCTTATTCACTGTGTGTGTGATCAGATAACTTAATTCCAACCAAAAACTTTATTTTGTGTTGGTAAACAAGTAAGTTGTGTTTAAATTTTGTTTTTAAAAAATAGGAAATTAACTGTCCAAGTATATAAAAATGGTTTGTTGATAAATATACTGTATTATTTTCATAGTTAAATTGTGCATTTTTTGTGAAATGTTTAACTTATTCATTACTAATATTTTATAGTTCTGAAATATATGCATATATTTAAAAATTCTCACTTTTTTTTTATCTATAATGCATTTAATCAAAGGATTTTTATGAACTAAATTTGTTAGTGAAAACAAAATCTCTTTATTGACTGTTAGTAATATAATAAACTGTTTTAACATCACAAATATCATAGTTGTATGTTTATGTGATTAATTTGAATTAATTAGATATATATATGTAACCAAAATCCAAATACTTCTATTAATTCTAAATAATAAAAATTTAGTATAATTTATGAATATGTGTGATATATTTTTAACTAAAAGTTTTAAATTCAATACTTTTTTATTTCCTTGTAATAGAAAATTTTTTTCTTAAACATTTTTATTCTGATAAGCAAGCATTTCTGATTTTATTTTAGAGTAATTACTTGAAAACAATGGTTCTGTGTGAATATTGTGAATTGGAAATACCATGTGATAAATATCCGGACCATGAGATTCAATGTTCATTAAACTGGGTTCCTTGTCATTCATGCAATGATTTTATTGCCTTTAAGAATATGGAGGATCATAAAAGAGACTGTGAAAAAGTAATTATATTTTGCAGTTTAAAAATAGTATATTTTCAACTGTTCCTTTAACTTAAACTACATATTTAATTTTACTATGCTTATAAAATTCAAAATATAGTTTTTTAATAACTTCAATTTTCATCATATACAATGTTTAAATTTCTTTAAAACATGGAATTTGATTGCAGGGTGTATCCCCTCCATGTAGCAAAATGAATTAAATAAATTTAATGTTATTCATACATAATGTAATGCAATGAAAATGTTATTCCTATGTAAATGATGTGATGATGATTGATTAATAGAAATATAACAGGTTCACATGACACATAAAAAAACTGGTTTAATTTTTGTGATTATACTCTCAGATTTCACTACTGGTCAACAGGGCAAAAAATATGATGCCTTATTTTTAACATTAACTCTTTCTAAGATTTTTAATTTTTCCCATCTTTTGCATTACAAGTTATAATTATTTGTACTCGTGCTTCTTAGTGCTCATTCCCACATTTTTTTACTGTCTCCATGTCAATTCTCTGTTAGAAGGCCAATCAATCATATCTAATTTTTAATCTAAAAAAAGTTCATATGGTAAAATGTTTTTATGGTAGTTTCAAATTCCTCCATTAACTTTAAGTATTCCCTATTTTTATGCAACTATTGAGTCAGGTAAAAATTTCTAAGGCATATCAGATCCCACATTTCACTAACAGAAAAATTTTTAACATACAAAGAAATAACATTCTAAACAATATCACTTAGCATTATGCCTTTGAGATACTCTCTACTTTTTATTCTAAATAATGAACAAGTTTTTAGTGAAAACAAACCCAATTTCAATTTAATCAATTCTCCCAAAAAATAAGTATCTTAAGTCTGCTGTGAGCAGCTAATTAATTTTGAATTCATCAAATACTTAATAAAACAAAATAACATCCTTGCTAATTAACTCATTAATAACAAATGAAGAACTAACTTTAGGAACTATACTGCATGTCTATTATTCCCAGAAAGCTTCAACTTATGATGCATAAGATTCATCTAAAGAATAAATCACTGATTCATTAATATCAGGAATTGTAATGAATTTACTCTTCCAAGTAATATGTAGGATCTTGTCTAATTAGCCCTCAGTGCAAAAAATGACTATTAAACAACCAAATAACTTCTAAGTAATAGATGTTGTATTTAAAATTTATTTTTGATTTTATACCAAGTTTTACTATTTGTCTTTTGTGATGAATAAGAATACTGTGACTGACTGCCAATAATAGCTTATAAATATTCCTTGGCATTTAAATTAACTTTCTCAATTAAAGTCATTAAAAACCCACATATTTATCACAATTATTTGATAATCTTGGGCTCTTTTAATTCTTACTCAGCACTTATCTTGATATGGTTTTAACTTCAATCCCATTAAAACATATCTGCTTCTTAACTTCTCTCACTCATATAAACCTGTGGACTTAGAAGGACTTCTTATCATTATCTTGTGTACCTGTTTCTTTAATTCAGGTATGCATATATATGGGGCTCTTTTCTTAAGATCATTTTGAATTGTTCTTCTAGGTCACTATTTAGGAATCAGTTTTTTGTGTGTGCTTTTTGCTGGTACAGAACGCTAATACTTTTTTACAAAAAATAAAGTCTAATGCAAAGGAATGCACCAACAATGGAAACTTGCTAGGGTATTGAACACAGCATTATCACTCAGTCCTGTTACCCAGTTTCATATAACAAAGTGGTTTATCTGCAAGTTTCACTAGCCGTGGTTATAGTTGTACACTTGATTAGCTGCAGACCACGCTTGTCAACTCGGGCTCAACACCCGATCTCCTGATAGAAAAATACATCATTTAATTGTTGCCGAAATCATAATATACAAATATAGATAAATAATGGTAGAAAAATGCAATGTAGATTAATGTAACAACTGCCTGGTTTTATGCAC
Source organism: Latrodectus geometricus (assembly GCA_026290005.1). NCBI lineage: Eukaryota > Metazoa > Arthropoda > Arachnida > Araneae > Theridiidae > Latrodectus > Latrodectus geometricus. The sequence goes on along the minus strand of JAPDSC010091499.1, from coordinate 10,401 downwards.
TGCACTCTAATTTATTAATTGACTCAGTGTCTCAGAAAGTTTTAAAAGCGGCAAAAAATATTTTCTCTAAACCAGCTGAAGGAAATTTTTGTTCCTTACCCATTTTCCTCAATCTGGGCAAAAATTTTGAGCTCTTTGAATTTATAAATGTTTAGGATTTCCTATCCCCATCAAAACTGTCATAGCACAATAGTTTTACTGAATTCAGTACCACTTATGACTTAGTTTACTCTGTAGGGTTGCTCATATTTAGCAGTTTTCTGGAATAAATTGTACATCCAAATAAAAGTGGTTAAAATTAAAATGTATACCTCACTTCATTTTGTTTAATTTTTAGAATGCCAATAATAATAATAAATAATGAATTTCTTTTATTAAAAATTAAAATAAAGAAATTTCTCATTGTTTTTATGCTGAGTTAGTGAATAATATGAAATACAAAGAATTTATTCCCTTAAATTGTTATGTTTCACATTTTTTTTCAATTTAATTGTGTAAAAAAGAATCATTAATTTGTAAATATACCCTCAAATTTTATGTATTTATTCTCATTAACATAAATTTGTTTTTAATGATGTAATTTTTTTCTAATGGAGAATGTTTTTATTTTTATTTATTTATTTTTTTTTATTTATTTATTTTTTTTTTTTTATTATTATTTTTTTTTTTATATACATCAGATTATTTACAAAAGTGTATAATATGCACAATGAAATTCGAAACTTTTTTTTACATATAATCTGTGGATTATATAAAGGAAAATACAATTTTTTTTTATATATTTCTTTGTGATTATTTATGTCTTTGAATTAAATGTAGAGACTTTTAATTTTACGTTTTTTATAATTGTTGAGAAAATAGGAAGGTTAAAAATAAATTGCTATTTGCTTCTGGAAATCGCCAGTCTTTAGCTGCCAAAAATTGGTTTGCATATATTTCTGATAATTAGGAAATTTTAAATATTTGGAAAATTCACTGTTATATTTTTGTGAGAATTCTGATCAATTTGTTAGAATTATTGAAATGTGAAAACTTTTAAACAATTTAGAAATTTCTGACTACTGTAATAATATGACTACTGTAGTAATACTGTAATAAGAGTTCAAATTAATTTACTTCATATAAATATTTGGTGAAAAAGTAGCATCAAGAATGCTTATCACTTGCTATTTATTTTTTATTACATGGGAAATATTTAAAGAGCAATCACTATTTCTTATCTTTCTTTACAGAAACATTTTTTCTAGATTACTTTTTAAATAATGTTAAAACAGGCAGCAATTTATGTTTTCTATATCAGTTTTAGTAATTAAGTCAATTTGTATATTTTTAAAAACGTTTCCCATGTATATTTTTTCTTGCTTTGTTATTGTTCAAATTTTATTATTTTTAAAAATTTCACGGAATTTTAAAATTTTCTTAATAAGGGTATAAAAAAATCAAATTAGAGCTCTAATTCAAATAAATTAGTCAATATGAATTTCTATAAAATGAAAATAGCTTATTAAAAATTTAGGAATTGTTAAAATTACACTATATTTTTTTTAATTATTTCTTAGCAACCATTTTTAATTACATTCAACATTGGTGTTTATTTTTTTTTAAAGTTATCTACCTAAAAAATTTTAAAAGTTTTACATGTAACACTTACTGGTGGCCATTTTATTAATGATTCATATAAAAGAATAAATTGTATAATTACATTTGATCAAAGTTTAAATAATTTGAATGTTATTCTATTTAAATAATTTGAATGTTATTCTATTTAAATAATATGTGAAGAAGCTTATGTAATAATTTCTAATATGCATTTAATTTAATGTAACATCTTTTATTATACATTTTATAATTTTTATGAATTTCATTCAAGTTTTGATGTTTAAAATTAGATATTTTGCTACCTGCAAATAATTTTGTCCATTTTTCTAACATTTGATATTTCTATTATTCTCTGTTGATAAACATTTTATTTTTCTTACTAATGTTTTATTAATTGTAAAGGAAATATTTATTTTTTAAAACACTTCCATTTGTTTTTGATTTTATTCATGTATAATTTCTTTGCTTTTTTATTAAAGTTTGCTTTTATTGCTTATTTCGAAAGTTCATGTATTTTTTTACTTTTGCAGGATTTCATTATCTTTTAATATGAATAGTTAGTATTTGATTTCACATAATTTCTCATTTTTATTGCTGTAATTAGTGAATATACTAATGTTTCTTGCTTTTATTAAATGAATATTTTTGCTAAATATTATTTGCCTCCCCATTATTTGAAATATCTCTGAAAATCTTTCATACCATATATATAATTTTATTGATGCTACCATCATTATGAAATAAATTATGATTACCGTATTTTCCTGTATATAATCGGCGGATTATTTGTTAAAAAGATCCGAATTTCGTTATGCATATTATATGCCAACATAGATAATCTGATAAAAAATCTCCATTAGATAAGCTTTCTAGAAAGTTTTGAAAGAAATACTGTTCATGTTTCATAAAATAACAGGTAGTACCAAGATACACTGTATTATTTAAGCTTTAATCAGCTTTGTCCAATTACATTCAAAAACGAATTTGTAGTGAAAAACAAAGCAAGCACAGTTTAAAAGAAAAATGTATAAAATACACAGTTTATAAATAATCCATTTCTTTCATTTAAATATTAACAAAGCAGATATATATATACTTTTTAAATATGTCTAACATCGTTTTAAAAGTTATTAGAAACTAAAAATCAATAAGTTTCACAAGAATCTTCTCGAAATTATCACTCTTGTTCAATCTCGTGCTTTCATCTCAAGTTTTTAAGTTCAAGTTCGGCTATGAGATGAATCCAGACAGGTCTTTTTCATAATAATTTTTTTTTGTACAATTTGTTATATTTTTAATCATAGTGTGCATTTTCTTATGTGATATCCATATTATCAACAGTACATATTTTAAACTATTCGCTGAAAAAAAAATTGCTGCACATGATGCAATGCTTTTTTTTCCTTTTACTCATGAAAATTTCATGCAGATAATATGCCACTGTAGATTATATACAGGAAAATAGGTTAATTGAAATAAATAGGCTTATAAGTTATTTTATGCTCTGACAGCATTTTTTATTTTAGTGAAAGCATTATTCAAATTTTTAATAATTTTTATATTATACAAAAATTTTCTCGGATTATTTATTTTTTTGTATCAATATCATTTTTTAACAAAAGATTTGTTCTAAAAAAATTGAGTAAAAAGTATAATTTAAAATACTATATTATACAAAGAAGGATTGTAAATGTTTATGCACAAACACACAACAAACTACTTTTTATATGAATAAGATCTAATTATCTTTTTAATTTAATTTTATAACCATACAAACATTTAAGAAATTCTGTGAAAAAGAAATTTTTTTAGTCACCTGAAAAATATTTTAAAAAATTTGTAAATTAAGAAGTTATTTATAATTATTCAATTTTATTGTTGAGCAAGTGTTCTTTCTGCTTTATTTTAAATATATAATTTACATTGAAGTTTTCTTCTTAAATTTTTATTTTAAATTTATAAAAATAATAAACATCTACAAAATAAATATCTATTAATATTAATATAATTATTGAAAAAGTGTCATCTATTTCTCCAATATATTAATTTTACATAATATATTTAATTATAAATAATATAAATTAACATTTTAAATTCATATTAAAATATATCTTCTAAAGATTATAAAGTAATGCAATTTTTTTTTAAAAAAAAATTACAAGCAATACGTGATTAGGAAAGATTTAATACTATTGATAAAATACAGTAAAAAGGAAATTTTTAACATTCTTCAAGTTTTTTTTTACCAGTGTTTTGAGAAGATAGTTTTTTGGCTTTAGTCCTTTTCCCTTATATATGATATACACAATGAATAATTAAAGACGGAAAATTTATTTTGACCATCAGATTCTTTTATATGATGATATTTTTTGGATTGAGCACAGAGATATTTTAATAATTTCCATCGTGAAAGTGTAAAATGACCAAGAATTAATTTCTAAATATAACCACAATACTTATTGTGTAATTGTATATAATTCTGTTGAAAAAATATTGAAGCAAATAAATTTGAAGAATTTTTCATGTTTCATAACTGAAAATGTTGAACTAAAATTATTTTTCATTGTGTAGTTTTTTAAATGCTTTTTAATATAATTTTGTTATTTGTTTTTAATCGACCACCAGATGCTTTTGTACAGTTAAATGGCATAAAGGCTCCTATTAAATGAGGAAAATCGCACTATAAATTTGCTGTACAAATAGTCTTAAAACTTAACATTAATTATTTGTCTATTTATAATACGAAAATTATTTTCAGAATAAAACAGTTCCAATCTGTTAATTATTTCCAATTTCCACTTTTGATTATGAACGAATAAAAATAGGATATTTGTTTGATAGATAAGTTGGGCATAAAAACATTCATAAAAACATTTTTATTTTTAAAAATTATTTTATCTTTTTTTGAATTCATCATTTTTATACAATCTAAAAATTGCCATTTTCATCCCTTAAATTATTTCAAAACTATTATTATTATTATTATCATTATTTTTGTTTAAACTAATGCAGAATTAGGAATATCCTAGTCTGATACTTGGAATTCTTTATTTTTTATAGCTAAAAAGTATAACAACAATTGTATCAAAATGGCATACAAAATCTATTTTGATATAACTATTGTTATGCTTTTTTTAAAAACATTTACCCTAATTTTGTGGAAGAATGAGTGTAATGCATAATAAATGTGTAAATAGTATAATAAAAGTTTACAAGTATAAACTTTCATTAAATTATACTTGATTCTGAAACAAATTGTTTTAGTTATACCGCTAATTACATCCCTGATTGAATTTTTTAAATTATTCTTGCCTATGTAAATGAAATCAGCAAGAAAAAAATGTAAGAAGTACTTAAGAATATTGAAGGTTAGATGATTTTACTAGAGTGTTTGGGATATAATTATGCTTTAGGTATAGTTAATAAAATTCCATGGTGAATTTTCTTTTTTATCAAACAGACAGAGTAAAAAAAAAAAGTCAAACAGATAATTAAAAAAAAAAAAAAAAAAAAAAAAAAAAAGTAATTTTTAAACTCTGTTTGACTTTTGTTGATATACCATCTATTTACTGTATTTTAATGCATATAATTCATGATTATAAAATTAAGATTATGAAATATCAAAATTTGAAACTTAAAAAAAGTTTAAATTTTATTATTTCTATTATATGCTGCTGCTGATTATTTGTAAGAAGTAAAATGTAAAAAAATGTAAGAAGTACTTAAGAATGTTGAAGATTTGATGATTTTACTAGAGTGTTTGGAATATAATTACCATATTTTCCTGTGTATAATCCACGGCAAATTTTTCCGGCGAATAGTCTAAAACATGTATTGCTGATAATATGGGTGTCATATAAAATAAAAAAGATGCACAGTAGGATTAAAAATTTAATAAATTGTATAGAAAAAAAAGCATTTATTTTGAAAAATATCAGTCTAGATCCATTTCATCGCAAAGTGCGATAAACTTGAGATGAAAGCACAAGATTGATCAAGAGCAATAATTTCGAGAAGATTCTTGTAAAACTTATCGATATTTAGCTTCTAATATCTTTTAAAAAGATGTTAGAAATATTTAAATTAATATATATTTGCTGGTTAATATTTAAATGAAAGAAATGAATTATTTGCAAATTGCGTATTTTGTACAATTTTTTTTATACCGCACGTGCTTTGTTTTTTACTTCACATTAACACATTTGACGCCATTTTTTTATTTGCTTACGCTATAGCTTTTAATTTAAAATCTGCTGTGTAACTTAAAAGTTTTCGCTTCCATATGAATTTGAATTTTTTAAAACGAAACAGCTCACGTCAATACAAATTGCAAAATGACATCTGCGAATTTACAACTGTAATATCTTTACGAGGAACTGAATTCGTTTTTGAACGTAATTGGACAAAGTCGATGATCGCTTAAATAACTCAGGTGTGTCTTGGTACCACCTGTTTATTTTATGAAACACAAACAGTTTTTCTTTCAAAACTTTCTTGTAAGCTTTTCTGATGGAGAATGTTTTTTATCAGATTATCCGCGTCGGCGTATAATACGCACAACGAAATTCGGAACTTTTTTAACACATAATCCGCGGATTATATACAGAAAAATACGGTATGCTCTTTAGGTATAGTTAATAAAATTCCATGGTAAATTTTCTTTTTTATCAAACAAACAGACAGAAAAAAAAGTCAAACAGATAATCAATAATAAAAAGAAAATATTTTTTAAACTCTGATTGACTTTTGTTGATATACCATCTATTTACAGTATTTTCCTGCATATAATCCATGATTATAAAATTAGGACTATGAAATATCAAAATTCGAAACTTAAAAAAAGTTTTAAATTTTGTTATTTCTATTATATGCTGCTGCTGATTATCTGGGAGAAAATGTTTTACTACAGAAAAACTTAAAGTTTTAAAATAAATGTTTTATAAAGTATATATAACATATAACAGATGGCACTACAACTCGGCTAACTTATTTCGACAATAATCAGTTTGTCCAATTATGTTCAAGAATGAATTTGACTTTTTTGAAAGATATTACAATTGCAATTGGCTATCTTCATTTTGTGTTTATCTGAACTGTTTCATTCTGAAAATATTCAAATTCGTATATCATCACGTGGAAACAAAAACTTTTAAGTTATATTGTGAAGATTTTAAATGCCCAGCTTTAAGAAAGAAAAATAAAAATAATTGACAGAAGTGTTATTATTTTGGTGAAAAACAAATCTTGCACAATACAAAAAAACAAATGTATCCAATGTGAAGTTCAAAAGTAATTCATTTCTTTCATTTAATTATTAACAAAAGTTATATATTTTGTATTTAAAACTTCTAGCCTTATTTTAAAAGTGATTAAAAGCTAAAAAATGTTTTTCTAGAATCTTCTCGTAATTATCATTTTGGTGAATCTAGGGCAGGGGTCGTCAAACTTTTTTGATCATCGCCCCCTATATAATTTTTCAAAATCTCCATAAACCCCCACAAAGGTAATTTTCAGGTAATTAAAATAAAACCATATATTAATCTAAATATTTAATAACTTAGAAACAGTAAGTAAAATAGCTACAGATTTTTTACTTCTTAATGCGATGAGTGTGCCTGGTGTTTCTTGGCAAGGTTCGCTATATTGGGTTCGAAATAAGTCTATTTTAACTGTAAATCCCCTCAGAGCTCCACATTTAATTTAATTCTGTTTTTAGTTAAAATTGAATTAATGTGACTGAAATCAGCTTCAACCATATACGAACTAGGAAACACCAGCATAAATAACTGAGCCATTTTGTAAAGTTTCACATATTTTTGCTTTATATTAATCCAAAATTTATGTATTGTCAAGTTTTTAATAAACGCTTTTGCTTCAAGATCGGACAATAGTTCAGCAAGCTCATTTTGTATGTTGATGTCGACATTATCAATTTGCACCAAAAATGGCGCAATAATCCAATCAGGGATGTCAATGTTTTCCAAATCAACAAAGCTCAGTTTAAAATCGTCGCTTAATTTTTGAAGATGATTTGTATATATTTCTAAGTCTTCTTTTATTTTTAATTGTTGCAGATTTGAAAAATACTTATCTTATGTAGCAATGACTGTTACAGCTATGCCTTGCAGTTTTGTTTGAACGTAATCAAATTTTCCAAATAAGTCTGCTAAACAAAAAATATGGTTCTTATTGTTTTGGAGTTCATTGCTTAGAACAGGATTTATTTCGTTCAGAAATTCTGTCGTGGAGTCAAATAAATTGACGAGCCGTTGCAAGTATTCTCCTCTAGACAACCATCTAACCTAGGTGTGCAGAAGTAATTAATTAAATAACTCATTGTTTTCCTCACAAAGTTTGGCAAATAATCTTGATTTAAGAGGTTGAGCTTTAGTTTGATTAATAGATTTAATACAAAACAGTAATACAAAACTGTTTTTAGCTCCAAAACTACTGTGTTTTCTATTTCTTTGGCCATTTCATCTATACGCCGCTTTACAGAATTTGCACTTAATGGCAAAGACTTTAAAACATTAGTTGAGTCTTTTTTCATCACATTCTCAATGACATCTTTAATTGCAGGTACTACAATTCCTTCTGCGATTGTATGGGGTTTCCTCCTCTTTGCTACATTAAGCGAAATCTTGTACAAAGCAATCAATCCTCCTTCATTTTCAATTTCAGTAGACTGTTTCATAAAACTTTTTAGGATTGGTCGACATGTGAATTTTTCTTTGGGTTTTTTGAAAAATTCTAATTTTTCATTTTTTTTTTATCTGAATGAAGCCTTTCAAGATGATCTTTCATTTTTGACGGTTTCATGTATTCATTTCCAAAAGTTTTTTCGCATATAAGACACATAGGAATAGTTTCATATGTCGATGAACAAATAAATCCAAATTTTAAGTAATCCAATGAATAGTACCGATATTTCTTTTTAGATACTGAAGCTGTCATTTTTAAATTAGGGTTCTGTAAATAAGTTAAAATTAAGTTGGTATATTATACTAATCCACATCATTAAAGCTTACCTTTTCACAAGTAACAATAATTAAAATTGATATCAAAACTAAACGAATAGTTTTATAGAAACAATAACTAATTATCCAATGATAGATATAATAGTAGTAATAATGACACTACAAGCATTTAATACTGTTCACAGCTCACAAAGATAGCTGAAAATGCATATGATATTTGCGTTTGTAGCATCCAGTGTAGAATTGGACAAGTGCACATATGTATCTAACTCATATGCAAGGCTCGTTTGGTTTGCGATGGAGACAAAGGACGAACCAATGACACGATGCGTAACTGCTGTATAAAAAAGAAAAAATTAAAACTTAAACCACACACATAAAGAAAACGGAGTACTGAAGATTCCCTTCGAGCTTAATGCATAGAAAGCCAACGGCAGTGTCGTCACTCACCAAGTCTGCGCCAAAGGCTCCTAATTGGTTGATGGGTTCGCCAGAAAGAGACATGGATAAGCCTCAATCGCTCTTCTGGCTTCATACTATGAGTCCTGCAAATTACAAAACTGGTCATAAGGTCCAGTTGTGACGTCACGGTATACATACAAAAACACATAAGGAAAAAAAGGAGCATTGTTTTCTGATTTATTATTTTATTTTCTATAAAGAATATATTATTAAGTCAATTATAAAAATATTTAAAATTTTTACTTACGCAGTTAGATATGTGTGATTTGCGTATTAAGAACTGTTTTTCCTTCGAGTCCCAATAGACCCCCATTCGACCCCTACTGTTGTTAAATAGACCCCTGGGGGTCTATATAGACCACTTTGGCGACCCCTGATCTAAGGCTTTCATTTTAGTTTATCACATTTTGCAATGATGTCATTCCAAATATGATCCAACCTCATGTTTTCATAATAAATACTTAAAAGTGTACAATTACACTTTTTATTATACTGTGTATTTTTTATTATATATGACACCTCATTATCAGCAAGATATAGTTTAAAAAAATTGCACCAGATTATATGTTGCATTGAATTATGCGATGCTTTTTCTTTTGCTCTAGAAAAAGAGACTTGTGAATAATACACCGCCTCAGATACTGAATAATATACTGCTATAGCAAAATACAGTAATTTATATTTTCCCTTTAGGAGACTAGTTTCTCCTTTTACTCCTGAAAAAGATGAAATTAAGATCAGTGTTGAAACGATAAATACAGGCAAAATATGGGATAATATGGACGAAATATTTTTTCTAAAAAGATAAAAGAATAAATATAATTTCATTTTTACAAGTAAGGTTATCTGTAGTCTGTAAAATTATTCAGGAACTTGTAAGTAGTAGAAAAAATGTATTTTAATAATTCCTCTTATATATTCTTATTTTTTTAGCATTTTGTTTAATTTTTCTACTTGTCCACTAGCTTGCTTTACTTATGTGCTCTTTTAGCTTTTACAAATGAAATATATAATTTTTGTTGCTTAAGGAAGCTTTGATGTTTAATGTTAGAAATTTTCTTTTTTGATTAACAAAACAATTTTGAAATTGATTTGTATTTGCTCAAATATAAATTACTAATTCTTCATTTTTAGATAAAAATTAATTAATTAATCCATTCTTTAATATGAATGAACTCTTGTTTTTTTTAAATCATATTGTATGTAACTGTAGGTCCCAGTCTAATTAGCCCTAATATGCATGAAACCTTTGAGCTATGAACATTGTATATGTGTAGATAATTTAAATATTCTTCTAAAATAGTTGAAAATATTACTTACTTTTTGAAAGATTTTCCATAATACAAATTTATTTCATTAATGC
>JAPDSC010091490.1:0-17664 GCA_026290005.1 Latrodectus geometricus | reverse complement strand
ATTATACATAATCACCACTAAATTTGGTAAATGTGATAAATTATTTCATATTTATCAAATTTACCTGTTAATTTATAAAATCCCCAACTCGTAATGGGGAATGTGATAATTTAGGATTATTTTGTGGAAACAAACCAAGCCTATATTCTATGGAGAAAAAATCATTTATTTGCATTTACATATGTAAGTTTATTTCTTTAGATGTATTCAACTGTTTTAAAATTACAAAATTTGGGAAATATTGCAGTGGCACATAAAAAATACAAACTGCAGTTACATATAAAAAACAAACTAAGCCCATATTCTAGAGAAAAAAAATCATTTTTTCAAATAATGTTAAATGCTATTACTATGAATTGCTAAATATTTAAAGTTTACTTATTTAAGCATATTAGACTATTATGACATTTAGAATTACAAAATTGTCCAGATTTTTTACATATGCACTTATCAGACTTGCATTGTCCCTCAAAAACACATCGCTGATATCCCTGACCTCCTGATAGAGATGACTTTCTAATACATTCTTGGAGTGATATTGCTAGATCTTGAACATCGTCAAGCAAAATAAATATTTTTACACAAGTTGTGAGTTGATTTCTGGTATACAACAGTGAAGCTCTTCCTTGTGTCATACATAACTGATAAAAATCTTTATTTTGAACTTCTAATATCACTGCTAATAAATTTCGGAGATCACTTCTTGCTCTGTCAACATCTGTTATTCATAGTTTCACTGTGTCACCAACTTTGCCAGCAAGAAACTTAATAATTGAAACCTTCCAGCATTTTCTTTGCTAGTAATTCTAAATCTTCTTTATCACTCATTCTGTGTTTTCTTACTTGCTCTTGCCTACATAAAATATCTGTCTAGATTATAGCGACTGCTGTGAGTCTTAAAATTAACTTCAGCTAAAGCGTCATTTTGAGATAGATCATTATTGTCCATATTAGAAACATTTTCTATTTCTGCTATTAATGTTTTCAGAAGCATTAGTAACTGTCTCAATTAATGTGAAGTTCTAAGATGTTCGATAGTCATTCCGGTACGAAGGCGTTTTCTAGCCAAATTCTGCATGCATCCCAAACATTGCTTCACAAGAACAACACTTGGGGCCTTCATGAAATGTTCTATTTTTCATAAGTTCCACATCCGGCCACAATGCACAAGCTTCTTCAAGGATTTTGTTACTGAAATCTCAACCGTTGTCACTTTGCAGGACACTGGGATCTCTAAATATAGTAAAAATATCAATTAGTTGACATGCAACCTCTTTTGGATGTTTGCTTTTTAGGGCACGCAGCTGTACAAACTTCATCAAGTGGTCTTAGACAAATAAGAACTTGATAAATTAAATAAGTCATTATCTGGTTGCAACTGCATGTCAGTTAGGTCCACCTGGCATCTTGAGTGCATCTCTTTAAAGACCATTGGCCTAACAACAAATCCTTTCTTAGGTACCTAGGTCTTTTTTCCATTTTCGCACAAATTTAACTAAATTGTGACTTCGTTTTTGTACTTATTTTGAAGTTCTTTTAACATCCTGTTTCTACCACCATGGCCTATTGATAGGTGTACCTCATGAATTATGGTAAAAAAAATTTTTCCAAGTACACGTAAAATCTAACATTGAAGCTGTCTTAACTTACAGGAAAGACAATTTTTTCAACATTGCCCATTTTCATTACATCATATCTTTTTAGTCACTGCTAATCTTCTGGTTTTTTCCCATTACTTTTGTCCATAGTAATATTCACTTTTTTTTTAACAAATCATATCTTTCTTTCATTAGAAAAATCACTTTGTTTTCTTAATATCCATAATATTAAGTAATTTAGAATTAAAACTCTCCAGCATACCAGCCATTAATTTATTTTTTATGAAAAAGTAGCAAAAAAACGTCTACATGCAATGAAATGAACCACGTGATTGTCAAATGTTGATTGGAGAAGCCAAGCAGTTGCACAAACTGAACGAATTTTCTTTCGTAAAGTTAGGGACTTTTATCACATTCCCTAACTAAAAGTTGGGGATTTTATAAACTAACCTGTAAATTTGATAAATATGAAATTTATCATATTTACCATATTTGGTGGTGACTATGTATTATCACCAAAAAATTACATACTTAGTTCATCTTAATATGCATAAATATGGATTTCATTGTGTGTAATTATTGTTAAATCTAAACTATTTTCAAATCAAGTATCACCCATAAAAAAGTTCGATAACGAATTTTTAATTTTCTGTGCGTAATTTTTTTTTTTTTTTTTAATTATATAAACTTTAGTTAACATTTGCTCTAATGGTTTTATATCAATTTTGTTTGGAAACAAAGAAAATTTAAAGGTTACTAATTTAATCATTGCCGTTAATGATTATTATTCAAAAAATATTCTATATAAATAGTTTCATTAATTGGTTTGAGTGAAAATAATTCATTTTTAATTACTTTACATTATATGCTTATTTTAAGCAAATGACACCATAGTTTTAGCACGTAATACAATATATTTATATGATGACGATGAGTTCCTCTGTATATTGATGTACATAATAGCAAGTTTATATTTTATTTTCATTGTAAATATTTTTTCTTGTGTACCTGATGGTGTCTTTATTCACAATTTGTATAAAATTTTGTTACATAGAAGTTGTGTAAAATATACCTAACTCAGAGATAGGAGTGTCTATTTCTTAAGTATACTAATATTAAGTAATGTTCCATCATTTTTTGTTTGTTTGAGTTTAAATTATTAAGAAATTTAATTTTGATTGAAACATTTTTGAATTTAACAAATTTGAAATTTCATTTAATGATTTTACAAGTAATATTAATTGACTTGGAAAAATTATGTTATTTTGAAAAATAATTTTTTGGTTAAAGTATTAATATTGTGGAATTCATGTTTCATATCAATACTTATATTTAAAAAAAAAAAAAGTATATTTCAAATGAAGAATTTTGATTACTGTGATAATTTGCTTATAGTCAATTAATTATTTTGCACATTTCAGAACAATCAGAATGCTTTGTACACTTCATGAATAATGAGATGCTGTTGTCATAATAAAAGTGAATTTTTGTGCGTATATTTGTTTGTGTAGTTTCAAACAAAATTTACTGTCTAAACATAGCTTGAAATAATTGTATTTTTCACTTTATTTTCAAGTGATTTATGTAATAAAATGTAAATAACTAAAAAAGAATATATCACATACACACTTGGAGTAATTTATTTTTAAGATTTTTTTCTCTGATAGATTAATTGCATTTCAGAAATTAATTATCCACTAAATTATATTCAATCTGACCTATTCCTTTCTGTTCATGCACATATTGCTAAAATAAATTAAAAATTTTTTAACTATTTGATTAAATATAATTTGAAAATTTGCTTATAATCAGTATGTTTACATGAGATAAGAAATATTCAAAATGATTAAAATTTTTAATTCTAATAAAAACTTTCCATTTTGTAAAACTGCTAAGAAAAGTCATCTAATTGATAAACAATTGAAAATTTTCTTTATTAATTTTTTCAAGAATATTATCCGAATTTCTGCTGTTAATTACTGGGTTAATAACTTAAATTTACAAGTTTAGCTAATGGACCATAAATTAATCTGCATAACAAATATTGTGAACTATTGCTAACTTTTTCTTTAGAATATATTTGATTCGAAGTTATACTGTACAATAAAATGCATTTTTCAGTAATTAATACATTCATGCACATTTTAAATTTTCTTTGGGATTCTTCTTAACTGTGACATGAAACTTGTGACTAAATAGTTAACCTTCTAGTCTTCATTTCACTAGTTTATTAGAGCTTGATTGTCACCAAATAAATAAATACATACTAGGTGACATACACCACATTGAAACAAATCAGTCCTTAACAAAAACAATGATTATACTAACCGATAATTGTTTGTAACATGTTATATTTATATTTGCTATTTAATGTTAAATACATTTGATAGGATTATTTTAATAAAAAAAAAACTTTTTTTATAATTAATTAAATAACTAATCAGTCTGATTTACATAAAACGTACAAGAGTGATTTGTGCTTAATATTGATAAGTTATAATTTCATATTTTTTAAAATAATATGAAACAAAAAAAATATTTAAAAATTATATAAATTGTTGAAGAAATAGTGATTATTTTAATGCAATATGACAGAAATGGAGAACAAGACAACATATCAAATGGAACTTTAATTTTTAAGAAAAACTAAAGTTGTATATTGTGAGATACGTTTAACAAAAAGTTATTAATTCAGTGATAGAGCTTACTTTTCATTTGATTAAAATGTAATAAAATTACTCACTTCAAATGTCAAAAATGAGTTTTTAAGTTTCATTTTCCGTCTACTAAATTATGTTTTTAGATGTTCATTAACATTATTGGCAAAGTATTTTGATTTACAGATATTTTTGTTTTAAAAAAAAGGTGCATTTATCGTTTTTTGGAAAGAAACAGACCTTTTATAGATATCTTTAAATTCAATTATAAAATACTAAGTAAGGATGGGGAAAAGAAGGCTAAATATTTTGCATGTTTTCTTGAATCTTAGATTATAAGATTAGTTTGAAATACATTATTCACTAAATGTGATATTTCTTCAAAATATTTACTCATAAAAATAAAAGCTAATAAATTGTTCCAAAAAAAAAATACATCATAAGTGAATATTTAATCTGGAATGCTATTCTAAGTTACAGACTAGTGGTCAAAGTTATAGACTTCAATATCTATCAAAATCTGCTTAATTTATTTTTATATCTCAATTTTTAGATTAAGGAGTAATTAAATATTATATTTATTTTCTAAATCTCAGAGTGAAGTTAACTATTCACTTGATTATTGACCAAATATAAAAATTTTGTTTGATTAAAAGTGTTTTCAATTAAAGAATTAGTGTTTGTCCTGTTTGTGTTGCTTCAAACAAAAAATTTTTTTTATAAAAGTGTGATTATGTTAACTGTAAAGTAACTTTAAGTGCTACTGAATAATAACATTAAGAATTTGGATAATTGCTACCACAAATAAATTGAATTTTATCCTTAAGAGAACTGACTGGAAGTACACTAGAAAAATAAAACTAAGGATGTAAATGCATAGGTAATGGATTTACATACATAGTTATACATACAACCTTTTATTTTTATAGCTTTATTAATTGTTGAAAATTCAAAAAACTAGTAAAAAAAAAAATAGTATTATTGAACTAAATTTCGTTTTATTATAAAATTCTGATTCTATACATTTTTCTTTTGTTAGAATTATATCAGGGGACAAATTTAAATTTATCGCGTGTTACAATTGTTTAGAAAAGTATATAAATCATCTCATTTTTCAACAAATAGAATTCGTTTAGTTTCTTATACATTTAACGCCCTTTGCTTTAAATCAAAAGAAGTGCAAGCGTAGAGGGCAACCGAATAGAGTTAACCCTCTGTTCTTGGATATTTGTAATGCTTTGAAATCCAATTTAAACTGTAGGCTCTAGCCTACAGTTTAAATTGGATTAAATTAAGTAATAATTAAAAGTAGTTTAATAGTTTAAATTAGCTCTTGTATACCAAAAATGATCGTCGAACTACGAACAAACTAAACCTAAGGAGTTGCAAGCTAAGTGGATTAAATTTTCAAGGAATTTATATACAAAACTTTTTTTTCCACAACCCCAACTTTTGAATGTAAATAAAATATATTTGCAAAGTAGGGATACTTCTGGGTATTAAGAGCATACTCTTTATGCAAAACAATAAAAGTGCACTATATTGTTGACGTTCATGAATTATAGAAAATTAGCATTTTATTAAAGGCTGGTGTTTTTCTCAAATGCTTACTGCTTAACCATTGCATTGTGTGTATTCTAAATTGTTATATATACTATTTAGAAAAAAACGTAATAATAAAAGTTAAGTGTGCTCTTTTAAACGCTTGTCATAGTTTTATTTTTTATTCCAAGTATTAAATTATTTTCTAATCAAGTTGTTTTGAAATTTGAAAAGAGCGTCTTCTATATTTTGAATAGAGCACCTTCATATGAAGGTGGAAGTATGACTTTGATATACATGACATCAATTTTATGTATAAAAGATGTTGAGAAATGTGACAAACGTAAAAATCAAAATATATTTCGAAAAGAGGCTTAAGATTAGTGTATGGATAACAGTTTCAGCCTGATTAGAATTATTTTAAATTCGTGTAAAGTGCGCTCAAAGGGATTGTCGGTTGCACCATTGATTTAAGGTATAAAAGACTATTTCCCATACACAGGAGACTCTGGATTCTATATTCAAATGCCATAATTTCTGATTATGACATATACTTGTGTAATACGTAGGAGTTAGTTCAACTGTGTCGTTCGTATCATGTGTTTAAAAGTTCTTAACGTGCAGCAATTGAAAATATTAATCGCCGCATACAAAATTTTCTTTGCACAAAGTGCTTTTATCAATTCGGACATGACTCTATCAAGAACTTGTGTTTATCACTCAAGAAGCAGTTTCATCTGAAATAATTTATTCATTTCTCGTTAGTATGGTTGAAATGTCTATATCATGGAAATCTTCACACCATTCTACATGAAAAGATTCACTTTAGATTGGTTTGAGCACAATGTATTTTTTAATAAATGTCTGACACAACAGCAGAAAATTATCACATTAGTGTTTGCATAAAACTTCCGATATGTTAACACAAAATGAATTATTTCCTTTCAAGAATTATTGCCACTAATGGAATGAGGTATCTTTTTGATAAGGCCACCAAACGTGTGAACACAGAACTGTGACAAACGTAATCTATTTGG
Organism: Latrodectus geometricus; assembly: GCA_026290005.1. Classification (NCBI taxonomy): domain Eukaryota; kingdom Metazoa; phylum Arthropoda; class Arachnida; order Araneae; family Theridiidae; genus Latrodectus; species Latrodectus geometricus. The sequence goes on along the minus strand of JAPDSC010091490.1, from coordinate 10,830 downwards.
ATAAAGACTCGTACATCTGCAAGAGCTTGAATAATCATGCTTAGCTAGCTTTAGTTCTTCGACGTAGATACCCCATTGCTGTTAGAATTACTGACTTCTGGCAAGATTGTTGATAACAGTTCCACATCATGTGCAACAAAAATCATGAATCAGTCACATGGTATGCTTACACGCAGTTACTTTTTACCGTGATTATGCTTATCCTCATGGCCTTTACTTGCAAAACATGTTAACAATTTCACTGGGAGACTCTGAAATATCCCCCTATATCACCGATATCTCAACTTGTGATAATATATCTTTGCTTTGTCATGCAAACTCTTGTAGTATATTGACTAATAGATAATATTGAGAGCCAGCTGCCTCTAAAAACTAATTTCACAATCAAAACCAGAGTATCTTTACTTAAGGTATCCTTCATCTGGTAGACTATTGGGATACCTATTTTAACCTCTGAATCTGCGACATCTAACCTATATGTTTCTTGTCTGCTATTTTTAATTTTGTATACTAACATCTATCATTTATCATACCGATTGTCGTGCTATTCTCATTTTTGAGGAATTCCTTTATTTTAAATAGCCCACTTCAAAAAAGCGAATAATAAACAAAATTATATTTTAATCTGATAATGAGTTAGTATCTTACATTTGCCTTCGATTTTATAACAATTCTGGTATAGCAAAGATTGTAATAGATATATCCTCATTTAATTATTAAAGAATTTTTAAGACATACTATTCTGGAAATGAATCACACACGAAAATCAGCTTGCGAAGGAAGATTAAAAAAATATAAAGTAATAAGACGTATATATTATAAAATCATTACAGAAAGAGACTATGTACTCTGAAAATGTTATTCGATTATAAAGAAAAACAAGATGCTTATTTTTTTTATATAAAATATGAAAAGATTTTTCAAATTTTATCAATCAATGTAGACCATAATCTTAATTTTCCCTTTCAAGTTGTTGAAGTATTGTAAACTTCAACAACTATTTGCTTTAATCAACATTTTTTGCAATCATGTTCTAAGGGAATTAAATCAAGATTATCTTCACTTAATTTTTCAAGTTAGTGCTCACAATATGATTCAAATGACAGACGAATACGTTCATGCTTCATCTATAATGCATTTCTTCTAAAGTTCCCTAACTTTATAAGAATAAAAAGTTGCTGCTCAAGTACCTTAGCAATTTGAAATTTCCATACTTTAATCTAATCTTTTATTTAAATAAAGTTAAAAATTTGACTCTAAAATATCTATTTCACTGAGCTATTACATTAATATAAAAAGCATTTATAAACTTTTGAGCAAAAAACCAATCGATGTCTTATTCATGTACAATGCCTAAATGTGAAAAATGCCTCATTTTAGCCTAAATGCATATAATGCATAAAATATCGTTTAAAACTTGTTCATTTCATGATGATGAACAATATAATGGTAGCACGCTTCAAAATATTCTTGTGCGTGTGTCTAAGAAATCAAAAAATAAACAGAATAATTATCCGTTTTAAAAGTGCAGCGTTAGATCTCCGTCTATCGACATTGATCCAGTGATATAAAACCATACCATTGTAATTATTTTTGCCACTTATATGAACACAACTGTTAATTATTAAACGTTGTTGATTTTTTTAATGATCATATGCGACCATTAATTAGAAAATCAATCATCAGAAAAATCTAGATTTATTCATATGAATTTAATTTTATATGAATAAATCTAGATTAAGTTATGTTATGGTACTTAGAACTTGATGCTAAATTTCTTTCCAGCTCAGATTACGGTACAGTTTAACAAAAGCATGCATTAAGTAAAAAAATCAACATTTTTAGTTGATTGTTTATGATGAGAGGAATTAACTTGTCATACGGTAGATAAGTAATAGCGCGTTTCAATTTGCACAAATGCAATAACAAGCAACGTTATTGCATTCAAAGAATGAATGAGTTTTATGATTTGTTCGTGCATTGAAAGATTTTATTCTTAAATATGCGAAGAACGCACATTTATGTAAGTATTGATGTTAAGAATTTTAGACGTAATGCATGTTTCGATAAGAAATTCAATGATTCCCAATCTGAAAGCGATGATTTCAAGAACCAAGTTCGCCTAGTTCTTGAAATCATCGTTTTTTTCAACATAAAGTAAGTGTTTTGGTCCAGGGATATACAATCTGTTTTACTGAGAAGACAATATATATATACCTATATATATATATATATATTAAATTTATAAGATCTAATTGCCTATTTATTTAAATATTATTTAATACTATTTCAAATATTTGGTATTTTTAATTATGGTTTAAAAAAGAAAACATTTTCCGAAGTCGATGTATCTAAGGCCATTGTGAATAATCTATTAGAATCTCTAAGTTCTTGGAAAATAAATATAAATACACTTTATATACTATTACATCAAAAATATGTTATGTTTAGGAATAAACTATGTTGTTATTACAACTACTATTGAATCCACTGTCAAAAAGAAACTACACATAACATATTCAATAAAAAAATTGAAAGTGTCATACAAAAGCCATTTCCAAATAATAAGGTAGAATATCTTTCAAAATTTCTAAAAAATTGCTAATTAAATATGATTTTTTATAATGAGTTTGTATTTTAGAAAAATGTTTTCTTTATTTAAAAAGAAGAAACTTTATTGCCAATTATTTTTTACTGGAGAATATGTTTTCTTTTTAAATCATGAACGAAGAATTTTTGATGTTTTTCTTATTCTTTAGACTCTAAATCTTTCATTTCACGAAATTCACTTCTTATAAAATGCGCAAATTAATTTTAAAAAAAGTGTTTCTTCCAAGCAAATTATACATTTAGCTGGATTTTTATTGTAGCATGATTTATTTTTATGAAATATTTCATTATTGTTTCTTACTCTTTTGAAAATATATGAATTTAAAAATTATTGTGAGCGGATTAACTAATATTTAAGCAACGTTTTGATTTTCTTTTAACATCTTACTAGCTTGTTGAAATAAAGATTACATTCGAGATTCTTGACATTTTGAATCATTAATGATAAATCTATTTATTTTGATTGGCTATGAAATTGAAACTACTTTTTGAGTTCTGATAGAAAATGTGCAATTCAATATTAATGTTCTAAAATTGGGTAGTATTTATTTTAATGAGGATATACTTTAAGCCTTAAAAAATTGTGTTTTTTCATCAATAGTTCGTAAAATTATTTACTTAAGAGTTTACAATAGATACGATTTTTTATTTTGTAAAAGCCAATATTTATGCGTTGGAAATTTTAGGATTACTTTTAAACAATTTGTCCTCACATTCCTCCGAAACTAATTTAACTCCTTCAAATTACTTTTAACGTAATGTAAAAATATTCTTTTTAAACTCTAGCTTGCAAAAATGTATGATTAAGAAAATTTTAAATTTTACACAAAATAATGAATTAGATTTTTATCTGCCTCTGAAAAATATTCCAGTGAAAGTTATGCAATATTGTACTACACAATATTGTAGAAATAAGCTCTTTATTCTAATTAATTTATTTTTTTTATCATAGTGACTTAAATTAACATCCATTATTATCATTATTATGACGATAGATTTGTATAGTATTTAAAAAAATTGACTAATTTCCTAGCTCACATTCAGGGAATTGAAAATTTAAGTTTGATTTCATATGTTGCTTACAAATAAATGCTTTATTTGGGAATATTTGTTTATGTCGTTATTTGCATAACGCAATTTTTGAAAAATTGCAATGCAATAAAATTTGCTAAAATGCAATTAAAAGTAAATATACTATTTTAGTTTTAGAATTTATTCGAATTATAAAAAAAAGGAATTTTTGTAAAGTTAGCATTGTTTTAAGCAAAGAATTCTGATATTTTAAGCGGCTTTATTATTTACTATGATTTCTCATTAATTCTTAATAAAATGAAACTTTTCTCTTGTGAAATATTTGGTTTTATTAATAACAAATAAAATACAAAGTTTTCATTTTCATATAATTTTTTAGCATGCAATATGAATGAGTTTCTGACTTATTGGAAAAGAATTTTGATAATCTTTTATGACATATTTTTAATCATTAATAAACAATTTAATTCAAAAGTCAAAAAGAATTGCATTAATTGTGTGTAGGGTTGTTCATTTTTTTATTATTTTTTAAATCAACTATGGTCTTCTTACAAAGTAAAATAAACAAAGTTTTAATATATATATATATATATATATATATATAAGTATTTTGTTCTTATAGATTTTTAATGATTGTAATGGTTCTATCTTGCAATAGAAACAACATGTAAATATGTAATTATTATTCTTTAATTAAATTAATGCTGGCATTTCCAAAAAAACTATATATATATACACACAAATATATATATACTTTTATATATGCATATTATATACTTTTATACTTTATTCTTTTCATTATACCTTAATTCTCCTTTATTGCTAAACAAAGGTTTGCATAAAAACTTTTCCTACTTAACTATTTGTTTAGAGGTTAATCGCCTGTTTCATAGTCTGCTGAGAAATTTTCTTATATAATTTTGTTTAAATAAAGGAAAGTAGCTTAAAAATGTTAATTCTTTGTGGAAAAGCTATTCTTATTTTTCTGATTGATCGTTGAGATTTTAAACATTTTGAGGCAAAATACTTTTTTGCCTCAAAATGCTTAAAATTTCAAAAAACAAAAGGATAAAAAAAATTGAATAATATTTATACTTAATAAAAAAATTTTAATTAATAAATTTCTTATTTTATAAGCGTTTTATGACTCAATGAGATACAGGGAAAAATTAATTTATAGACATTTAGTCTTCATAATTATCCGAAGAACCATTACGAATTATGAGTTTTTTGCATTTATACTAATGCATTAATTTTGCAAATTACAAAGAAGAAATAAAAGGAATGTATTTTTTCACTGTGAATTCATGCAGAAACAATGGAATTTAAAGAATGTGCCGTAATTTTTTAGGTAGAAATGTAAAGACACTTACATATTTAAAAGCTACATTTTTAGTAGTTCAAATTTTATGCCAGTGCGTTTACATGTACTTGAAAAAAAATAAATGATTGTTTAGTATGGTGTACAAAGTGAATCAGAATTGTTAGAAGCTGTAAATATCGTCAATATCAGGATTTAAAGTTAGAAGAGTTATCTTAAGATAAACAGATTGTGCAACAAGATTAGTTTATGATTGATCTTAAAAAATTCGTTTGCACCGAAAAAAAAAAAAAATACAAATTTTTTCAATTTCTTATTAAGTTCCAATTATTTAGGAATTATTAATCATATTTCAAGTGTTCCTCATGAAACATATTTGTTTAAATTATTTAATTATTTTTGTATGCAAATTTGACTTTTTTTCATCCGATTTAATAACTAGTTATAGCGATATTCTTTATAACATTATGTATATATAATACTAGCGCGATATTCTTTATAACATAAAGTATACATATTTATTTTAATTATTTTGTATGCAAATTTGACATTTTTTCCTCCGATTTAATAATTAGTTATAGCGATATTCTTTATAACATAATGAATACATAATACTTACGAAATTATTTTAATGAATAAATATAAGTACATTTGTGAGCTTATGTATATTTTAACATTTTACACCTGTAATTTATTTTTATAAGTTGCATTTATTTCAAACAATTTTACTTAACTGATATAAATTATAAATCATTAGACATTGGTTAACATTTTGTGATTGTGATTCTCACGCCTAATATTCCTAATTTAATTTATGTTTCTGTGCAGATTCAAATTTTTTAAAATTAATTTCCTTAAGTACAGTGCTTAAGCTAGAAAACTTTTCTGTCGAAAAATATTTTTTTTTAAATTTATTTTAGGCAAGAAAATATTTTATGAATTTTTTTTAATGTTTAAGTTTTATTGAAAATCCCTTAAAAAATTAATATTAATGGAAATAAAAAAATGTTATTATGATTCTTAAATTATAATGACTTTTCATTGTGTCCAGTACTTTTGTTTTGCCTGGTTCTCTGCTAGAAAATTATTGTTGATTTGTATCATATTTTTGTCAAATAATCTGAAACAAAAATTGAAGATTATTCTATTTAAAAAAAATATAAAACAAAACAATAAAATCTAATCTAATGAATTTCTTACTAGAATGAAATCCATCCTCTTACAAAACTTGAAATCTCAATGAAATGACTGTCAATTGAAAATGTCAATCAATTTTTAATTTAAAACATACCATGCATAAATTTTTTCATAAAATAAATTATTGAAAATTATATTGGGTCTTAATATTTTAAAAGTATTCCAAAATATTCTCACTGTAAAGATATATTTATGAATGCAATAAAATTATATCATCACTTCTTGAAAAGGAAGGAAAAGAGAACCATTAACCTGATGATAATAATAAGTTTTCATTTCACTCTTTATGTCAAGCTGTAACATTTGGTTAATAAACATTTTTACGATCAATGTGGTAGATATTTTTCTTTGGAATGTTTCTTTCACAGAAAGGTAATAAAGTAATATTACAAAATTAAGTTAACGAAGATTGCTACAGTGTTTTTACTCATTATTAACATGTCTTCATTTGTAAGAATATTTATCGATTCTTTACAAATTGAAAGACTTGCTTTTATACAAATAACGCATACAGGATAAGTCAGTATGAAAACAAATTGACAAGCGTGCCTATTCGAAAGATAAATTTAATTTTTTCTTCTCTTAAATATAGTTCTAATATTATCAGATCATAATTAACATTGATAAACATGCTTTTGCAAGATTTTTTTCTAGAAAACGTTTTCAATTTGCGCATCCTGTTGTAATAATTTTTCTTATGTAAGACTGATTCGCATATTAGACTAAATTAATTTTTTGGTTATTAACTTAAAATAATTAAATATTTATTTCATTCAAGATTTAAAAAGATACACTTCTGAATCACAATTTAATTTTAAAAATCTTTGCTTTGGAAAACTTCAAATTTAGTATGCCGCACTGAATGTTCAAAAACATTCAGTGCGGTGTTTTTAATTAACATTAAGTGATAAACAACTTAAAAGTTTGTTTATCCCTTAATGTTAACAATAAACAACTTTAGTTTTTTGTTAACATTAATTGATAAAAAAACTTAAAGGATCCATACAAAAATTAATGTGAATATAATAGTATATATTTTATGTGATTTTCTTATATTTAATAGATACTTGATTTAATCTATATGTATATCATATGCATTCATAAATAATGATATTATTATTATAATATTGATTAATAATTTATTATACAGTTTTTTTTCATTTAGCCTTTTCAAATTACTCCGAAAATGAAAAACTTGAGAAGGAGGTTAACTTACATTTAAATTGTAAATATATAAGTTATCCATTAAAATTTCTAATATTTTACACTAATTATTATTGTTATAAGCAGAAAGGGTTATTTTCTTTGAAATTAGCAATGTTTTCTGGTAGTATAATGCCATATGAAGTCATATTTAAAATATGGATAACATAATAGAAATATTTTTTACATGTTTGAGAAATAAATGCTGTGAAATTTACTAACAATTAATCACTATCTTATTTGCAAATTAACTAAATTATTTTTTTCGGTTCTTGAAGCTCTCAGACCAAAAAATGGTTGATGATTAAGAACTATTGATATCATTGTGATCATAGATTTAAAAAATGTAGTCTTAATTACATTTTCTCTTATATTGAACAGTTTAGATACTAATCGGAATCATTTTTTGGGTTTTTAAAAAAAGGCTTTCTTTCCCATATATAGATAAATAGATAGATAGATAAAGATTATACACAACAGAAAGCATTAAGCAATGCATAAAATGAAATTATACAGCTTTTTGGTATATTTGTATTTTGATTATTTATTCTTATACTTTTTTTATACTTTACTATACATAAAGCTGCACTTTCATTACGGCATTAATCCGGCCGGGTTTCGTGCCGACTTGAGCTTAGATGACAGATAAGTGTTTCCCACATAACACAAGCACGTCTGCAGGACGTCCATTAAACGTCATTCGGCTTATCCACCGGATTCCATGAAGGACTATGAGATTCATAAATGATCCGTTAGATGATTTCTGATAGCCCACAAGATAGCTATGTTCCACCATTTAGAACTTGATGAGTACTGAAAGGTGACTTATTGTTACTGGGAATGACTTATCAACGTTGATGTGACTTCACTTTTTATTACTATATGTGTTGAAATGTGTAAGAAAGTTTACAATTCTTTCTCACTAGTTTTCCTTATAAATGAACGGTTGAGAATAATTTTTAAAAGAATATTTTATTTTTGGTAACAGTTTAAAAAATTTACTACTATTTTTAAAGTAAATTTAAACTAATACTTTGAATTAGCAAAGATTAATTATATATATATTTTAAAACTAATTCTCATTCGTTGGAGAAAATGAACATATTGTAAAATTTTATGTTATTATGAAAAGTTACATTACATGAAATCTGTAATTCCTTCCCCTAATTTCAGGTATTATTTAAATTTTACAAAAAACTAATAGATTTTTTTAAATTAAATTAATTTAAGAAATCCATAGTAATGTATTAAGTGATAAAAAACAGCTTTTGTTTTTTATAAATCTCGCAAATGTTAACAGAGTAATTAAACCTTGAGTATATTTATATTTTGCGAAAACTAATTGGTTATTTTTATCTTGATTATTTAAAATTTAAGAAAATCGAATTTATTAATATCTAACAATTTTAATTATTTGGCTTAAAATATTTTTATTTGCAAGTACATTGAATCAAACTACACATGAAAAATAATTAATAAAAATTTACAAACTGTAAAGTTAAAATGAAAAATATCTTTCAAAAAAATTTGGTTGATTTCTCGATTTATTTAATGCAACTGACGATGTATTATTTAATATTTCAAAGTGTCGAATTCTTTCAAAAAAATTCAATATTATTATTTACTTTCAAAGACAAGAGAAATACAATTAAAAAATTATATGGTAAATTAAGAAAATTATTCATATAATTATAGTTATTAATAATTCAAATTTATCTGTTGTTAAATTAGTTTAAAAAAGATTAAAAAAGAAGGAAATGAAAGTAACTTACTATAACTTCAACTGTTCTCATTGTTCGACATAAGCATTATTTCCATGACATTATTTTTACTTTCTAGACGCGATTTTTCTTGATGGATGCTTGTGTATTTTTCGGGCTTTGTCCCTTAAAACATGTAAAAGTTAGCCAATATTTATGTAAAATCCTTCTGGAAGGTAACAGAGAAGGATATTCAAATTCTTTAATACATTGGCAAATATCCGTCTTCCTTTTTTCAACAACGCAAGTATCAAATCGAGTTCTTTCTCTCTCCAAAGAGTACGTTTCAACAACAAGGACATTTGAATTCCTATATATTCTACTTCTCAAGAGTATCTATTTTGAATGATATATTTTATAAACAGATGATGGAAGGGTTCACCATGACCAACTCATAGAACTACGCTATTCAAAATGAAGGTTCAATATTACTATGGGACAAAAAGAAATGGATATTACATTTCTACGACTATTCTTCTAAAAAGTCCCTTCCAAACAGACACATGTAATATATGTTCTAATATCTTCCATTGAATTTTATCTTGTAGACTATCCTATCCATGGCGACAAAAAAATTGATGACAAAATTTATTTGTACTGATATACAGCGATCATATTGAATTTTGAATATTGTTTAATTCGTACACATATATGAGTTAAATATTTTAGCTAAATTGGGAAACATATACTCAACTTATTAGCAACTTATAATTTTAATTACTTATTTACAGTTTGGCGTGCCATAGTTGTTTTAGAAAAATAATTAAAGTCATCTAGGTTCTTTTGGTATTGCATTTTTTTTAGAATTGATATTCCTTTTTTAAGGAATGGTAATTGGCGTTAATGATTGGAAAATGTAATAAATATCGATAAATAAGTAATCAAAATGGCATTTGAAGGCAGTTGTTTTATTATACTATGCATTTATGATATTTAGTAACTAATTAAATTGTATTACTTTAAATGAAGTAAATTAAAATTGATTCTTATGGTGATATTTTGTCATTATATGCACCAAAATGATAAAAATAAGTAATTAATATGTAAAAATACAAATATTTTCAGAAATACTTTAGAATCATTTCTGATTGCTTTTTTCTTTTAATTTTATTTAAAAAAAAATTTTCGTACATTAGATCATATTTTTAAATTTTATATTTAATTGTTTATATTTTTATTTTAGATTCAGATCAAAAGTTCTATAAATCATATAATCTCGTTAATTAATCGTTAACTGTTGAAATATTTGATACAAACTAGTTTAAAAAAATAAACACAAGACTGAAGTCACAACAGAATATATAACCTGACTAAGAAGTGAAAAATAATTTATCCAGCAACAAAAATAATCGAAATTTCAAATTTGAATATTAATTTAACTTCTTACTCAGACATTTTTACAGAAGTGATTGCATAACTAAATTTAAAGGTATCATAATAATTACAAAAGATTTATATGAAATAACAAGGCATGTTACTTCTTCAATAATTGTATTTTATATAGTTATCTTTCTTGAAACAGGCTTCAAATTTCTCTCTGTTTTTTTTTATTTATTTATTTTTTTAATTTTTTTATGGAAAGAAATTTATTCATAATAGTTTATTCTGAACAGAATTTATTCTGATGAGAAATATGATATATGATAGAAATGTAGCTGCAAAACATATAAATAAAAAATTAAAATAAATGCCTTTAAACATCTCAAA
>JAPDSC010091483.1:2105-62864 GCA_026290005.1 Latrodectus geometricus | reverse complement strand
TTCTCATAATGATAGTTTGCAGTACAATCAATACATATAGCGATATCTTAATTTCTTTAATTAAATAAGTCATTGAAAATTTTACTTTTGACAAATTCATTATATTGACATTAAATGAAAATTAAATTCAGTTTGAGACTTTTATCGTGAAGCTTTATAAGATTGAGGAACAGAATTAGATACACAGTTATAAACTTAAAATATCATAGTGCAAATAAAAACTTGTAAATATACAAACAAATGACTTGTAATATATCACAAATGATAGCTTATTTTAGAATTCATCAGAATAATAAAATGATAAATGTTATTAAATATTAATTGAAGGAGTGGCAATTATTTGTTGATAAAAATTTACCATTTAATTGCAACATAATGAAAAGTCTAAAGCTGAAGCATTATGATTGATGGGTAACACAGAAAAATAAGTACATTAAGTATTCTTTTCCATAGTGAGCAATGGAAATTTCAATGAAATTAGAAAATTTAAACAAAGCTATCACATGATTGATGGAAGATCAATGAATGAATAAATTGTTTTAAATTATTTACAAGTATCACAAATTCTTTTTGAAAAGAGAATTGTTCATTTTAAAAATATTTAAGAGGGCTTCACTGCTCAAACAGTAGGAATTCTTCCAGGAGAAGCCTGTGGTGTGCGAGCAGCCCTCCTCGGGCGAATTTTTCTACGGCGATGACGGCATCGCAATCTAAACCATTTGTAAAACAGAGAAAGTCCAGCAACAAATGTGGCTAGAAGAATAAATATATGGATAGATTTCCACTGAAACTCAGTGGTAGGGTTGCTCACTATTTGAGGAGAGTCCCATGGAAGTCTAGACATTTGATGATCTGGTCCTGGCTTGAAGGGAAAGGGAGCGTCTAAGTTCACAGACAATAGCTTTTGAGCTCTGTACAATGTACTGAAAGACAAGAAAAATTATTAAAAATGAATCAATATCGAAAGGAGCAAATATATAATTTATGATGATAATTACAGAAATCATGATTTTAAAAACGTATTAAAATATTTCCAAGGTTGGAAAAAGTAAATGACAGTTAGTAAACATGTCAGCATCAAAATTTCATATATATATATGAAATTTGATAGCATTCTGTGGTTTTCATTTTTTTTCAGCCAACATTTTAAATCTAATTTCTTGGTAACATGTAATGCAAGATTTTTATAAATGTTAAACAAGGAATGGATTGAACCAAACTTTCACGGGAGTGGAACACATTTTATAGAATCACACATAAAGTGAAACTTTTTCCTATTAGACACATAAAAGACTACAATGCCTTTTATACAGTTTAAAGTCTCAAATATAAATCATTCTGATAACATAAAACATTTTTCTAAAGAAAATCATATTTTTATTACATTTTTATGTACTACAACTAGAATAAAAGTGTAGAAAATATAAACAAGTAAAACTAAAAACCAATATCTGATAAGATTTAATTTGTACAAAAAAAATGGACTTGTTGTTTCTCCTTTAATTACTTAACTAAAAAAAAATCCGAAAAAAATTCATTATTCCATAAATAGGGTTGCCACCTTTCGGTCCTGGGTTTGATTTCAGTTTTCTAAAAGTTTTTGAAGTTGAAGATTTGAATTTAAAAATTGTTTTAAGAAACACTTTTAATAAAGTGTTAAATTTCTTTTCAATCAATATGTGAAAATAATTCAATTAAAGAGAATGTTTGAAACTACCTTAAAATTTAACTGATCCCATTCTCAATCTGAATGAATGCTCTGTAATGAGATTACTTGTAATCTCACTCTTGTAATCTCAAAACTTCAGGTATGGAATCGAGATACAAAGGAATTAATCTTGCATACTTGACTGCAGTCACTTTTACTTTAGTCCTTAAAAGTTAATGAGTTCAAGTAGAAATTAACTAATAATAAATTAGTTTTGCATAGATAGAAGGAATCTATGTATGACTCCTGATGCGGGTCTAAAAGCATGAGCAAGTCTTCAGTGAGCAAAATGAATATATTTTTTATTAAACATTGATGAAACTAACATGGTGGTTTGTTTTTTATGTTGAGAAGAATAGATTAATTATAACACATTTTGGTTCTAAAACGCAAGATTCACCAACTGCAAAATATATATATATATGACAAAAGAAGAGAAATTGCACTTAATATTTGCGAAGTAATAAGTTTATTCTATATTTATTGAAACAAGGAAAATAGGGTAAATCTTTCTGACAGTAGATGGGGATTTTGCAATAGAAAGAAATATAATTCATAAATTGAATAATTCTTTGAAGTTTAACTTTTTATCATATAAAAAAAGAATTGCAAATGATATGTATGAGAAAGGTAGTTTCACAGGGCCAGGACAGAAAAAGCAGAAGTCAAGAAAATAATTTTATTTTAAATTTGTATGTAGTATTTTACTACATTTTAAAAGTAAAATTTAAACAAAGTAAAAATCCCATTCTTTAATACATGCTAGATAATAAGACTTTTTAAACTTTATAAATTTACTTAAACCTGTATAAAATTTAAGCATTACATGAATTTTTACCATCATTAATTTGTTCATTTAATTAAGGAATGTGTATTTTTAAATTTGTGTAAGCAATATGGGGTAGATTTAAACATGTTGATATATCTGTTTATCCAAATGCCATAGTTTGTTTGAAAAAGAACTAGATTCAGGAATAAAATTATGAATTCCCCCAAACAGCGCACCAGGAAATGACTATTTGACATATTTAAAAACGGAAAATTGTTTATGAAGCTAGAAAGTTCTGGGAATTTTTTTAGTTATGTAGTTACCATTACAAGAAAAATTAAATTTTCTACGAATTAAAATTCTCTTTATTGTATTTAACTCTCAACAATTTCTTAAAGTGAAATTCAGATGTTGATGAATCAAGTAGTAAAGGTGATAGATAACTTCTTTAAGAAAGAAAGAAAAGTGACTAAATCATTACCACTTAAAATACACAACATAAATTGTTTGAAAGATACATCAATAAAAAAAAAATCTATGAAATTTAATTAAAATATAATTTTACTTGTTTTTAAACATAATTTTTATTAAATTTAACTGATAAAATGATTTAACAATCAAAGTAACTTTTAGTTTGGTTCTTTTAGTTCGAATTTTCTTATCCCATAAGTAAATATTGAAGTCAAACAAATTGGAAGTTTAAACATACTAAAAATAAAATGTTAAGTTTAATATATAGAAAAGAAAGAGTAATTAACTTTCAGAAACGAAAAAAGCATTCTTATTCAAAAATCATGATACACATTTGAGTATTTCAGTATTTATAAAAATTATCTGTAGCACATTTTTTTTACCTAGGACCAGATTTATTTAACGGTTCTGGGCGAACCCAGCTGAGCCTGGGACAAGCTGGTAGAGGACGAGGAAGAGGAGTTCCAAGATGATGTTCCAATACTTTAGAATATCGATACAAATGATTACCTGTTAACACCAGTAAAAAGAAAATTATTTTTAAGAATAATGTACATAGTATAATAAATTTAAAAAATAATTTCAATTGATTACAACAATATTGAACAAAATAACATAAAATATATCAAAACAACATTGAAACATCATTTATATCTAATATAAAATATCAATAAATAATTCTCTCAAATAGTCAAATAGAAAAGAAAAAAAAATTTCCCATCATTTTACATATTTTATTTGGAATCGTTATATTTTTTTCCAAAACAGGTAATTAATAAATTTCTAAAAGAAATATTATTTTTCAGATTTATATACAGTATTAAGAAAATCTATACAAAATAAATAAAATTTTATACTGTATCCTCACATAGTTTTAAAATATAAAATATACTCTATGTATAAACATAAACTTAATATTTTAAAAATAAATTCAAAATAAATTTGTTAAACAATAAAAAAATCGATGGCAGGTAGATGTTTTGGCAAACTATTTTAGTGACACTTTTTTATCAAGGTATCACAAATTCAACAATAGCAAAATAATTGTGCATATTTTCCACACATTCATAGCTTATGTTATTTGTTTTGTTTCTGAGAAAGACCTCTTACATTTAGTTTAATGTCATTGAATATAATTAAAACACATTATTATAGATTTAAACAGTACTTGAAAAGAAATATTTACTTGGGAATAAAGAATCATCATCAGAAAATTTGATAATAAATAAAAAACCAACTGAATTAAATACAATCGGAATGGTGAACAAGAGAAACAAAACAGTCAATAACAAGATGATCAAGATATAAGTAATACGGAAACATAAACAATGGTTTGCAAGCAAAGAGGCCTTAATTAAAATAAATAAAGAATTAGACAAGAGACAGTTTATCCACAGAATTTTGGATATTAAACATGTATGCCTTACTCTCTGGAAACTTGCAAAGAAACAAAGAAGAAATGTCTAATATGGTAAGAGAAAAAACAGGGCATTAGAATAATTAGCAAAAAAATAAGAGAACATTATTTTGCTCACATTTTCAATGTGTGCTCATTAAATAAATAAATCAAATCCAAACAAAGAAATAGAACTTATTGTACTCAAGCGGTGTTTCAGGCTCCCATGAATTTGTCTACAAAACATAATCGAATATGTTTTGTTATACACTGCAACACCATAAAGTTTTGGTCACATAAATATGCAAATTTCGGATATTACATTTTGGGAAGTTTAAAGCTGCAGAAGACTCATGTGGATGAAGTGGTGACTGGACGACGACATCGAAGACAGTTCCAGCAAATGGAGGGTTTTGTGAGGGGTCGAAATGTGGGCTTACATATGGTTGGTTGGTCCTACCGTCGTATCGCTGCTGAAACCCGCCTAAATGCATCAACTGTGTATAGAATTTGGACCAGATGGGTGAATGAACAAAAAGCTAATAGTCGCATAAGACCAGGTCCATCTAGACCAGGGATGTGCAAACTACGGCCCGCAGGAAGGTTCTATCCAGCCGGCGGATAGAATTTTAATTTGCCGGTCAGAGGCAAATTAAAAGAAATATTCATATATTATATATCCATCTCCTTTTCTACTTTGTTTGAATATTATATTTTTTCCTTTTTTCAAAGAGCTGGTAATCTGTTTACATTCTCTATTTTTGTTCTACAAAACATAAATCAAAGGAAATAGCAAACACAGGCAGTTTTCAATCACGGTAAAGTGTTAAAAGCCGAAGTTATTAAGAATTATGAAGATAGCTTGAAAAAACTGCATTTTGAATTCAAAAGCAGATTTCAAGATTTCAGTGACATTCAAGCAGAATTGGATATTTTTACCATGCCATTCAACGTGAATTGTGAAGCAGTGAGGTCAGATTTACAGCTTGAATTAATTGAGTTGCAATCTAACAATCATCTCAAGCAATCGTTTCTATAAATATGCCAAAGTTAGAGTTTTACAAATCATTATCGAAAGTAAGTTTCCCAAATTTAATCTTATGCCTAGAAAATCAGTGCTTAGACTTGTTGCTGTGTTTGCTTCATCTTATATATGTGAACAAGTGTTTTCAACTATGAACCTTAGAAAGAATTATTTCAGAAGTAGACTGACAGATGAGCATTTAGCCTCATTCCTTAGAATCAGAACATCTCACTTCGAACCTCAATATAAAGAACTTTTAAAAATGAAATCGCATTTTCATCCATCTCATTAATATATTAAATTGTAATACTTGTATATTGTTTTTAAAATTTTAGAAAAATTCATCTTGGTCCGCCAAACTTTATTTTTTCGATTTTTTGGCCCGCGATCAAAAAAGTTTGCCCATTTCTGATCTAGATAGATAACAGAACAGATGGATCGACACATCCGAAGGGCAGCTATGGCGGCCCCACAATCAATTTCTCTTGGCATTCTGCACTATGTGCAGCCAGTTTTGGATGCTCCAATATCTACGAGAACAGTTGCATGAATGTTTGGCTGAAAGTGGCTTGCACACATACTGCCTTATATGAGGACTGCCATTAACTCCAAGGCACCATAGGGAGAGATTGCGATGGTGTCGTCAACAAGCCACTCGGACGACTGAATGTGGTGTTCAGCAACCAGTCTCGGTTCTGTTTGATTAATGATAGTCACCGGATGAGAGTCTGGAGGCGTCAAGGAGATAAAAGCCAAGTCGACCACTTTTTCTTAATGCCACACCGCTCGTCAATGTGATATAATGGTTTGGGTTGCAATAAGCTACCATAGCAGATCACCCCTAGTATGCATCAGAGGCACACTGACGTTACAACTGTACGTTGATGAGGTGCTGCAACCTGTTGTGCTACCTTACCTTCAAAGACGAGGGTTTTGCTGTCCCAGAAGAGTACCTGTGCCAATTGGCATGCTTCTCTTAATAGAAATATAAGGGAACTACTAATTTAGATGTTCATAATTTAATTCAAATTAATATTACTTTTTAGATTTGAAAATTTATAATTTATTTCCTTAAGTTGTGTAATTATTTAAGACAGTAAATTCTTTTGAAGATGGTTTAGTTACTTTGGTGAGTAGGAGGACCCTTACTCTGCTGGTATTCTTGTTTAGGCGAGTTCCGGTACCTCCCCATGGCTGGCCTTGTTTATTGAAAATTTCAAATAGGGTATGTAGTGAATAATGCAACAAAAAGCATTGTAAAGCTTTTTCTGATAATTAGTCTTCTGCAGGACTTTTCATACGTAGGTGGGCCATATACATATTTCAAAAGAAAACTGGAAAACTCCCAAGCACCTCCCTAACAGATATGCATGTAGAAAGCGAAAATGCAGCACCCATCTCCAATTGTTAAACACTGTCTGTGATCAGAGACAGAACTTTCTATTTCAAAGAGCTTAGCCCTGCAAGAACACAAAAGCCCTACTAAAGCTAAATTTTTTTGTACTTTATTTGTACTCAAATGACTGTCAAAATTTTAAATGGTAAAAACTTTCCATAGTCAAACAATGCTCTTTCCTAAATCATTAATTTATTCAATGAAACTAACTTAAAAGAACTTGAAAATTTTTCATGAAAATTTGATTTGAAAGAATTCATTTTCGTTTTGATATATGAAAGCTTCCAATAAGCACAAATTAAGAAAATTTCAAAATTTTCTGTGATTACATAATTTAAAAAAAATTTTTTAGAACATCTAAAAAATTAATTGAGCAAAATTATTACCTTCCATCCTCTGAGGTAAATCTTTTGCAGCCAAAACAATATTTGATTTTAAATCTTCAAATAAAGGAGGAACATATTTTGTAGTTGCATATTGCAATAACGCATCTAATAACCAAAAGCAATCTGAAATTTCAAAACAAATTTTATGTATTAACATTAGATCATCAAATTCTTGTTGCATAAATTAGTTTTAATTTTGATTAAAATTGAACAAATGAAATTTTTCATTCCTTTTTTTGAAAAACAAAGATGTAATTTTTTTTTTAAATATAAAAAAGTTAACATTTTGCCAAAATAAATATTTTAAAAATTATTAAGAAGTAGCATGTATAAAACATGTAAATAAACAATGTGAAAATGTTATAAATATTTGCAGTAATCCTGTCCTAAAATGAAAAATATTTTATATAGATGCATATATTTAAAAGAAATTAAAAAATATTCTAACATTTCTTCAATAATAGTTTGCATCATTTCCTTTATCACATCATTAAAAAAATAAAAAATAAAAAGTTTTTAGTTTGAAAAATAGGATAACTCTAAACATCAAAATACAACTAAATAAATCTGATCATTTCTAAATTAATCTTGACTCATATCTTGTGATAAATGACATATCAGTTAAGAAAAATACGTAAAATTAAAAATATAATTCAAAAATCACTGAATCTCCCACATCTAATTTTATGTTTATTAAGAAAAAATGTGTAAAAATAAATTATAAATGAGAAATGTTAATAGTGTAAGCTTACAAATGTAATCATATTTAATCATTAAAAGAAGTCCATATACAAAATATTCATAATTTGTTTCAAAGAATACCGCCATAAGGTTTTAAACTGAATAAAAAAAAATGTAATACCTGAGCGAATCCAGCTTAGTGATGCTCGAATCATCACTGGCCTATCGAATTCTTACCCCCATAACATAGGCTTTATGAGGCAGATCTACAACCATTGGGACTTAGAAGAAACATGTATCTTGTCAAATATTACAATAAACTTTGCAACCTTTTTTTAAAAAATCGAACATCTGCTTTCCTTAAGGTTTGGTGTAGCAATCAAATACTAAAAAAAAAATAGTCCATTTTGCCATATACATGCTAATAATATTGTTTTTCAGCTGCGGAACAGCAACACTTGACACAGTGTTTTGACCCTTCTGAGGGACTTTATGGAGTATTTTTCCATACCAATCTTCCTATTCCAGTAAGCAAACAGAATGATCTTCCAGTTTAACTTATACAACTGGCACTGAATAGAATCAATGACAACCCTAAGAATGCTGTTCAGATGTATACAGATGGCAGCAAAAATGATAAACATTATACAGGCAGTGGTATCTATATCAAATCACAGGACCATGAAATAAAAATTTAAGAAGCAGAATACCAATTTCTGTTCTATTTTTCATAACAAGTTCATCGCCATCACAGAAGGATTAGATATGCTCAAACCAATCACCCATAATTCTGACATCTGGATCTGAAAACATAGAAGCTCAATCCAAAACTTGGATAACTGGCATAGAGTGAGGGATAGTCAAGGGCGTTAATATAATCAAAAACTTAAAATATCTTTGCCTGTCCCATAAGATCCACCTGCAGTGGATTCCCTCTCATGTTGACACTGAGGGTAATGAGATAGCTGACAACTTGGCAAAGGCGGGTGCTGGTGAAGCCAATAAACCCATTGCACCTCTTACATACTTGGAAATTTCTTCGAGAGCTAAGAACCAATTTAAAATCATATAGCACGTGATTCCAGTTCATCACTGGTATAGGAGTAATCGCCTAGGGGATTCTCTGGCTCTTGTATGCAGTAGACAGGGTCAAACAGCATTTACTTGCTTTCTCAATAGACACTTTAAAACTATGAACCTCCATGGGGAATCTAAGCAATTTGAAGACTGCACCAAATGTTTCTTGGAAGAGGCTTCTCCTGTACATATTCTGGCTTATCTGAGCCTCTTGAGGCAGAACCTTATTTACAATCCACTTTTAGTTTTGGACCTCTTAAGAGTGCCCAGTTTCATGGACTTGATTTAGCTCTGCTAATCTTGGGGGTGTGCAACAATAACACACCACGATACAAAGGCGAGTCAATCTGACATCAGCACTTCGTAACGGTAAAACTAATGAAGGAATGAGGTATGGAAAGATGGCACGCAGTTTGTTTGTGACTTGCATATTCCATGACTCCAGCCAGGGAGAATTAACAAATCTTTTAACAACCCTTCTCACGTCAAAAAGAGGAGCACATGAATGAAGCACAGATGATGCAGCTTTAGCAGCTACATCTGCCTTTTCATTTCCCTCTAGACCAACATGAACTGGGATCCAACAGAAAATGATGTCATAACCCTTGCCAGCAAGGGAATCCACTGCTTCGAAAATCTTGGACACAACTGGATGACAATTATTATAGTTTTTCAACGCTTCTAAAACACTCAAACTGTCAGTATACATGCTTATAAATAGTGATAACTCATAAAATTATGTAATAGTCAGCACTAGAAAAATTATTAGTTGTAGCTTCAGTTAAATGTAATTTTCTCGTTGATGCATGATTTGTGAATTGTTGAAATATTATAATTATTTTCACACTGTTAGGCACAGAAAGGTGAAAAAAAAACGTATTTCATACACACTAATTACTATAAAATAGCAACAAAGAAATATTTCAATAAATTACAAATATATTGAAATGCAAACATAAAGCAGGCTTTTCATTTATTATCTGCATTATAAATTTAAGTTTAATAAATTTTAGTCCACTTTTCATAAATGAAAATTTTATATGTTATGCAAAGTTATATATTTACATAAGCATCATTATTTTTCATAAACATTAATTGCATTTTGTTAACATCTTTTTTGCATTTCTTGATTATTATCACATTTTTCAAAATATAAGTTTCTTGTAAAAAAATTTATAGCTTTTCAATGAGAAAATTTCATAATTTTTAAAATAAATTAAGAATTGAAACTATGTTTTTAAATCGTTTCTTATGCTGAAGTAACTTAATTTAACAAAATCAAGATTTCCTCAAATACATGTTTCTTGCACTTGCAATTATGTAATCAGAAAACAGAACAAGTAGGAATACCTTTTTGCATATGAGCGGTGTCTAAACAATTTGAATCTCCATAGACTACAATGCGTCCAGAGTTCTTTTGACGAGAAGTTTGATACAGACCAAGAATTGGAACATCCTCTACTCTATCTGCTTGACCCTTCAAAACTTCAATACCTTTAATATAAAATTATAGAAAAAAATAAATGCTATTAATAATTTTAATTTCTTACTAATAACATTTAGATATTGTTGATTAATTAAAAGTAACTTAAGTAATAAAATTTTGAATACATTAAAATTTTCAGCTTCTTTATATAAATTTGCTACCATAGGAAATAAAATGCATGAAAAATAATTTCGAACAAAAACATTTTTACATATTATAAAAAATCGAAGTTAAAGGAAAAGTACATATTTGAATTTTTTTCATAATAACTAACAAAAAGATATATTTATAATATCTTTGTGTATAATTATTTTATCTAATTTGTTACATTGCTTTTTAAATAATTTGTTTCGAAATGACATAGAAAGTTAACTTGTAACAGATATAATTTGATAGTCCATAAAATTATTCCCAACAGAAAAAAGATTGTTGAGTAAAAAAGTTATGCTATGCATTAAAGTTTCCTCAGTGATATCTCAGATTAAAAAAAGATACTTACTTAGAATAATTTATTAAAACATTGAGTAGAATTGATTTATTTTATGTAATTCCAGATAAATTACAAAGCTGAAAAATTATACATTAAACAAAAGAATACATATGTAACAGTAATATTTCAAATAAAAGCAATTATATGAGCACACAACAATGATTAACAAATAAAAAGAGATTTGTACTCAAATAAAACTGATATTCAATAAGAAACATTAACTTAGCAAAAATCTTTAGATTTTAATTGTGCAATTTTAAAAACAAATCAGTAAACTATATCTCAATTAAAAATTTATTTGAGTAAATAAGAAATACCTTGGTTATTAAGTGTTTGAGTGATAACTAAGCCCTCACTAGGAAATTTTGCAATGCTTGTCCCTGATGCATAGTACACTAAGGCAAAATAAAGATACAAATTGTATCAACTATAAATTGAATTATGAAATTACTGTAAAAATGATTTTAGTGCAAAATTAAATGTTCAGTACTTACTTTCATGGTGGCCTAAAGTAAAATCTCCTTCATAGACTTCATCACTATAATAAAATAATATTTAAAAAATGCTAACTCAAATTTCATATACACAATACTAATCACTCATTGATTTATAGTTACCTGAATGCCATACCCCATGGAAAAAGTAAATCATTCAATGCAGGAATGTTAGCACCACCTGTATCTGGCATCCACCACTGTCTATAAAAATTTTTTTACACATTAGGAAACAAAAACAGGAATAACAACATTTTAAATTTAAATGTGAACACAGCATATGTAATTAAAAGAGTAATAAGTAAATATTTCTCTTGTGCATCATAAGAACTTATTAGTTCAATTTTTATAAGTTTTAAATTCAAAACATTTAGTAAAAACTCAGTAATCAAGCTTTGTAATTTATAAACAATAATTAATAATTTGTTTTACAGGTAAAATGTAAATCAAATTATTAATTAACATCTATTATCAAAGCACTTAGATAATTAAATAAGGCAATAAATTATAATTCAAAAAAATTACAAAAATATAGCTAAAAAGGAATACATATAAAAAAATTTGAATAGATTCTTAAAAATTAACATAAGATATTAAAAAAAAAACTCTGGATTAAAAAAAATTTCTTAACTTACTGTTTAGAAAATTTTCTTTTAATTTTTGACAATTTTTTGTTAAAACCAAAAAATTGTTAAATCTCACACTCAATCGTTTATTCAGTCCTACGTTGTTCTTATTAAATAATTTGAAAATATAATCTTTTTTAAAGGATATATTTTTAATAAACATTTTTTACTTTTCAATAAAAACTGAACTTAAAAAATAATATTCTTATAAATAGAAATTCATATAAAATAGTTTTACAAACCTTTTAAAAACCATAAGAATTCTAACTAAAATTTCAAAACAAAATGTTTTGAACTTTTAGTGGAAATGATGAAAAATTAATATAATACAATTTTCATGCTAATAAAAGGGCAAAGGCTTATATATGTAAGTCTTTAACATTGCTTTTTAATATTCATAAATTATATTTCACTTTTTCAGTTTGTATAGTTAAAGATACAAAATATAAATGCAAATCTTAAAATAACTTTTACTTTAGTTTAAAATTTTCAGTTTGTCAAAGAAATTTTAGAATTCACAGATTTTCTTAATTATAGTAAATTCCAAAATTCTACTTGGAAGAAAGAAATACTGTAATAAGTTTACACAGTATTTTATAATCAATTTTATATTAGAAGTGATATTTTTCCTAGTTATTTATAAATTTTGAATTGCAACTATGTACAATCAGCTATACATACTCGATATTTATCCAATTGTACATTTCAATAAATAAATAAATCAACAAATAAACTGCTATTGCTAAAGTTTTGCCACAAAATATAACTAATATATTGCTAAAATTATATAACAAAATTACAGTAAGTTGTTTTAATTAAAGATAATTATAAGCATATTTTGAGAAAAAGTCTTCTGTATAATCAGTTTTAGAATAGTAAACTCCAATTTATATGCCTAAATACATGAATATATTTAGGTAAATTAAGTTATCTTACAAGTAAAAACAAAGTGGTGTGATTAATTAATTAAAAACTAGGGCATTTGTGTGAGTTTAATAATTAATTCACCCACTTAAATGGAAATAAATATTGAACAAAAAATAAACATAAAGACAAAAAAAGCAGAAGTCTATTTCTTCAATTTTTTTTACCACCATTGTTTCATCACTATTTATATGCATTTCATGGAAAAGTTTAAAATAAAAATGTAGGTTCTCAAATTTTTCTTGTGGTTCAGTATTTCACATTGGGTATGATTCTTGGATTAAGACTGCATTCTTTATAAATACTTTTTCTTAACACAATATTTATTAAGAAATTATTTAAGGAAAAGATTTGCTTCAAAATTTAATTGAAAATACTTTTGTGAGGAAAGCATAGTAGAAACAGTTTGCTCATAGGAGGACTGGTAGCCTGATGGTAGAGCTTTGTACTCCAAAGGCACAGGTTTGATCTTTGGGCTGGGAAAGTTCGGCTCAGCTTGTCATCCCTTCAGTGGGTTCTGAGTATGAAGCATGCTTGGGAACTAAACATTGGGATTCTTATCAAGCTGACCACCTAATTGGCACATATGCTTTATACCAAAGAGCCCTCGATCAGGAAAAGATAAGAAGGTATTGTAGATTTTGGCCTCCACATAGGGTGTTGTGCCAGTTTTTTTATTTTTATTTTATAAATAAAATTTCTTATAGAAAACAGTTAACATCAATATATTCACAATAAATCACTAAAATACTCACCTTGTATTTTCATCATAAAATTTAACTTTTTTCATCACAGAAACATTGTACCAATCAGCAAAGACAACCAATGAAAGACCACCTTCAATATCTTTTATCAGTTTAGATACTTCTTCATGGAAAAATTCTTCCTCACTATCAACAAGCAGCAAGGCACCTATTCAATAGGAAATGTGTATGAATAAATATATATGTTATGAATCATTGTTCTCATCTTGTTATTCTGCAAAAAATTTTCAATTTGTCACTTTATAAAAAAGTATGAAATCCATTTTATATTTTATAGATTGTTGATTATGAAAATGAAAACATTAAGAAATTAGTAATGAGAAGAAAGTAGATGAAATAAATGCAAAATAAACTATAACAATTTTCTATAAAACTATTTTTTTCTTAGGGGCAGAAATAAATGTACATAGATAGTACATGGATGATGTTACTGTAATACAAATTCAAAGGATCTAACCATAAAAATAAGATATAGGCTATTATAACGAAATTAACAGCATTTAAAGGATTTTGGCATATGTAACAAATAGCCACTTATCAGTAACTTCCACAACATAAGCTTAACAATGAAACATAAAAGTACAAATTTTTATTAGTCATTTGTCTAAATACTCACCTTGTATAAAAAAGTTTCCCATCTTTTTGTTTTGTGATTAACTGAAACATTAAATAGGAACACACACACAAATCAGCATTTCAGATAAATACCGTTTTTATATTTAAACATTTGACAAGAGAGTTTTCATTAAAATCTAAGTCATTTTTAAAAGGGCTGCCTTGATTTTCCATTTACTATTTTTAATATTAGATTTATTCTAGTGACATATTTGAGTAACAAATATCATTACTGAAGTTGTATACATCATGTAAATTCTGAACAATACTGCTTAAAAATAATGAACAATACTGCTTATTCGGATTGCCAAGTGAGCAATTATAGCAGAGCGCATAATATTTCTCATACTGAGTAAAAGGAAATTATTGCAATAAGGATTACCGTATACCAGTGGATGTACCTACACTGTTAAAAGAATTAGTTAAATTAGAAAAGTATAGGGTTTTCATGAATTTATGCAAATATTAGCAGAAGTAATTTGGATAAAATAAAATACTCATAACTGAAAGAATAGCACAAAATAGAAAACTTCAAATGCAAATAAACATTCAAGATGTCGAAATTACAAAAAAAAAAAAAAAAGTAATATCCAAAAATTGTAAATGCGCAGAATTTCTGTTTTTACTTAATGCGTCAATTTGACATCACATACAGCCTGACAGCGTGTTGTAAGACATTTTCAATACCTAAATTGTATATTGTTTTCCTTAAAGATTTTTCAAATAATGTAGGTCATAGTTCAAAGAAAAAAAAACATACTAATTTTTTAACAAAAAAATACTTTTGAAAAATGTTTGGTCCAATACAATAATATAATAATTTTTATTTTTGGAGAATTAGAACTAATGATGAATTAGAAACTTTTGTCAATCATAAAAATATTCCAAGATTTATCAAAGCACAAACCATCATAGCTTTGACAAATTGTAAAATCACCTGTCAACAAAGTGGTTAAGATCTTAGATTGGAAACACATGAGTAATAAACCAAGGTGTATACCAACTTCAAGATCATTCAAGACTTTTGTTTTGTGAAAATATGACTTATCATGACAGTTCATTATAATCAAAACAGTTCATGACAATTCCCTAGTATTGATAACTTTCAATGTTATCAAGAGACTTAAATCCAGGCAAAAATAAAGAATTCTAACAAGCATTATTGCAATGACCAGGAATATCATTTTAAGGCTGTGGAATTAATTCCAAGGTAAGGATAATATTAATTCTGACAAGGACACACTATTTGCACGACAAGCACATTTGCTATTATAGCAAATGACAAACATATGTTAACAGCTCATCAAGATACAATGGGAAAAGCAACTTAGCTACAAAGAGTTTCTTTTGTAATAATAACTGTCATAAAAGAAAACAAGCAAAAATAAGCTTTTTCAAGATAGTCTGGGCTTGTTGGCCTAAATTGTATATTCTACTGATTTCAAAACATAGTTGGCATTATTAAAGACATGAAAACAATCAGTTTCAATTGCTTTGTAAATCCATTTAAAACACTATTTTCGATTTCAGTTCACAATCATTTTTTATATAAATCATGCCATGCAAAATCAATAACAGTTTGAGAAGTAAATCATACAAAATACTTTTAAGTATTCTGTATGCAAATTTTCAGTTTGAGCAAGTTTTAATATTTAAGAGTATAAAAATATAATTATTTATCCTTGGTATCATGTATAATCAATCAAATATCTTTATTATAATGAGTATCATTTAATAATGATTTTCATAAAAATAAATGAATTGCAAACATGGAATAAAATCCAAAATTTTTAATACCTTATTATAGCCATTCTGTTAGTTTGCCGGTTTTCAGTGTAAATCTATTGTTTTGAAAATAAGCATATAATTAATAGTCAGTTTATTTTTCCAAGCTAATCTATTTTAGAAAAATGAAAATATGTATTTATCTGAAAATGAATACATTTATAAAGTAGTCAATGCATGAGACATCAGTTGTTGATAAACTTAACTAAGACATTTCATTCTTGAGCTGTAGATGTTTTACAGAAATTTAAAAAAATTTTATTATAAATTTAGTTTCCACAATTCTTATATTTAAAATAATAAGAAAGAATTATTGTAATAATCAAGTTGTTAATACACTAAGGTATGATTTTACATTATTTTAATGATTTGTAAATAAATTCATGATTTGAATTATTTACAAATGTTTTTTTCTTCAATCTTTTAAAAATGAGCATTTAACTTACCATACTGTTGTGCATCAAAACATGTAAACGGTGAACCTAAAAATAATATGTTAAATAAAATAAGAAAACAAGTTAAGTTATATCAATTTCAGTATGCATATTATTTTTAAAGAAACATACCTAAAACTTCAACATAGTAACCATTATGCCGCAAATGTTGATACATATCTTTAAAATTTGTATGAATGTGATCTCCATTCCTAAAAAAAGAAAAGAGTTACAGTTAGCATTATTATTACCAAATAACTAACATGTTTTCCCTTAAAATTGGAAAAAAGAATTTTTTTAATAATTATTACAATCTAGTAAGATAAGAATTTTGCAAAATTTGAAAGTTAAGAAAATTAAGACTTTTAACAATAATAAAAAGATATTAAAATTTGAGCTAATGTTTGAAAGAAACTATAAATATAGATTAATAAACTAGTTACATGTAAAAATTTTTACAAAAGATAAAAATTATTTTAAAAATGATTAAAGCTTTAACTGTTATTTCTTTACTCAATTTATTAAAAAAAAAAAAAAAAAACTATACACAATTTGTATTTTTAAAAATAATTTTAATTAAATAAAAAATGTCAATAAAAAAATGCAATAATGTTCAGTATTCATTTTCTGATGTTTTAAAAACAATGGACTTTAGCTACATTAATTTCAAAAACATATTAAATATAGTTAACTTACCAGTCTAAAGGGTCATTTTTCATGCGCAGGTTATCCCTAGGGAAATAACCAGGGGGATATCGCAGATTATGATACTGATCCCAGAGAATTCTTTTACTAGGGAAAAAAAAGAAAGAAATTGATAATATTAACAAATATTTTTCAATGAACATTCTAAAATTTATATAGCTCAATAAATTCCAATAATGAAATATGAATCTCATAATTAAAAAGATAATTTCCTAAAATTTTAGTCTCACAAATAAATAAAATTTGATGAATAGTTTCTGTAGACAAAAAAATAATTGTTAACTAAATTATCCATTTCAAAGCAGAATTTAACATTTAAAAATCACATTATTATAGCCAATGATTCTAGAATATTCAAATTTAAAAGCTACATAAAATTTTAAATGGATTAGAAACTATTAATGATAATGTTTCACCTGCCTGGAAGCCAAAAAAAGTACTTAAGAGTTTAATAAACATTAATGTCAGAATGGTGTCTAAATCTTGTTAAGTATGACTCAGATTCACTCAAGAGACCTAATACAACTAGGTTGTGAATCACAATAAGCACCCATTTCCCTCAGCAGTGGCAATTAAATGCACAAACTGAAAGATATTCGTGAAAATTGACTTAAACATTTTTTAAAAGATAATTAAATATAATTACACAATTGCAGGAACTGGCAATTTTGAAACATATCCTGTCAACTGTTAAATAAAAATAAGAAAATATCAACTTTTTACCAATTTATTTAACGATTGACACGATGTATTTCTGCATTGCAAGTTCTTGCAATTATGAAAATATTGTGTTCCAATTACATAAAGTATTTATTATATAAAGTAAATATGGCAGTTTCCTTGGTATATTTTAAAGCACATTTATTTTTAAAAACTTAAATTATCATTTACATTGTACAACAAAGTAATTATTACCCATTTTGAAATTACTGCAACTAGTAAAAAGTTTTTAAATAATACAAAATAAGATATTGACTTTAAATATGGTGACTTATTTATGAATTACCTTCTGGGTGGAGTAGGTATAATTTTAACTTTTAATGGAAGCTTGATATATGATCGTCTAACTTCAATTTCACCTTCCTAAAGAAAAAATAAGCAAATTTTAATGTCAATTAAGAACATGGCTCATAAAACCCTAAATATTATTAAAAAATTACTTGAATTTTTTTCCAGAACATCTGATAAAATTATACAAATATGGTGCTTTCATTTACTTAATGGAATAAATATTTAAATAAAATAATGATTTTTACTGAAAAAAGATCACAGTTGGGAGTTAAAAAATATATCAAAATATAAAAGCTCCAATAACATTATTTTTGAAAAGCAAACTTTAAGAAGAAATTTTTCTGAATTGAAAGCACTTTAAAAAATTATTCACAAATCCTATATATATATATATATATATATATATATATATATATATATATATATATATATATTCATTTACTGAATACATTTTAATATATAAATGTGATTAAGTAAAAACTATCATATGTATATTTTCATTTTTTTTAACTCTAAATGCTTTACTGATTATGAATATAGTAAACCCTCATTAATTTAGACCCTATTAAATGAGATATCACTTAATCCGGACAGCAATTTAGATGTATTTATGTATGTACATATTGTATAAATAATATGAGAGTTAGCATAATAATATACTTTTGTTGATGTTGAAATGTTGACTTTGGAGGAGTTAAGCCGTACACTTTTTCCCCCATCCTTTAGTCAGCCTATTCACTTTCTATAATGATATGCAATTCATCCCAATTAGTGCTATGCTGTGTGTTAAACAGTGAATTTTGCATTTTTATACACCAGTTTTTGTTCCTTGTGTGTTCAAATATATGAGTGATTATGATGTTTTTTAAACCTATTGAAGGGAAGAAACAAACACAAGTCTTTTTCTTTGAGTGATAAGTATAGCCAAATAGGAAAACTTGTGAAGAGTGCATTTGTTACACAGTTAACAAATGGTATCAGATATTCAAAAGAAAAGATTAACTAAAATTTATGCTTTAATTCAATGTTGAATAGGAAGTAAGTGTTGTAAAAAGGATTTTTTTTTTAACCAAGATCAAACCTTGAATGAAGCAATTTATAAATAGCTTTCTCCACTTAGTTCTTCTGCATTAGCTGCATGTGGAATAGAAATCATGCTCCAGAAAAAACAGTTAAACATAGGCAAATTTAAAACAAACTTAGAATGGCTATTTAGATTCAGAAGGCATCATAACATGACAAATAAAAAATGTTCTGATGCCAAGTCTCAGTTCAGAGGATTAACTTAAAACCCTTAACATTGATTAACAGTTGAAAAAAACTTTTACTGGATGTGAAGAGTGAACCAGATACCACTGGTTTTGAAATTGATGATTTTTACAGCACCCAACAGGAAGGTGAAGAAATTGATGCAACACTGGAAGACAGAGTTAAATGCACATGTAGACAATCTGGGCTATCAAAATTTAATAGAGGAGATTGTTGAGTGTGATCACAGCAGAAAGCTCTGAAGAGCATGAAAATGAGGAAACAAACAGCAACCCAAAGCTTAGTGAGATTAAAGGACCTTAAAATTTTTTAATGTTTGAAGACAACAGCAATGAAGCTATATCTGGGTATACTTTTGAGTGAACATTTGGAAGTCAGTAGTTTCTTTCAACCAGTGAATGTGTCATGTATGATTAATATGGGGGCTGGACCATCATGTTCAAAGTAGTTTTTCATCTGGTGTTCCTTGTAAGTGTGTGTACATAATATTGTAAATTTTTCTTATGTATTATATTTTATTCTCTTCAGCTCCAAATAAAGTTTTTATTGCATACAGAAGTTTAGGCACATGACTCAATTTATAGGCTATTTTGTTTAATCCATACTTTCATTAAATCAGACAACTTGGATCTTCTATAATAATAAAACATTAATGAGTTTCTATGGTAATTATCAAACAATAGCATACATTTCAAGGAAATCAGTATAAAACTATCAATATTCTAAATTCAATTCATTATGAAATTAAAATGTAGTATTTTTTTAGAAACACATTGAATATTGAATTTTTATACTTATACATTTTTCAAAGCATCTACAAATTAATCCAGTATAAAGTTCAATTGCAAATACAAATTCCTCACAAGAGAAACTGTTCTTAATATATTTATTTTATTAGATTTATAATAATAATAAAACTTACTTCAGGAGGAGATTCCACTGTGAATGAAATGTGTCCTTGAGCAATACCTTCCCAGTTAGCTGCTAATGAAGAAACAGATATATGAACAGCAATGTATCCTGACCAGGGCCATAAAATATCAGAATAAGATAAAGCAATTTCCAGGTGGTGCCCATATTGTGGTGTGTAAGGATGCCATTGAGGCTAAACAAATATGTAAAATTAATCTAAATAAATATGTAAAATCTTAAAATCATAAGAAATCAAACCATCTGTAAGCACTCATTCAATTAAAAGTTTAAATACAAAGGAACAGATCATTGTAATGTGCAACTTTCTATTAAATAAAAATTAAATTAGGTGAAAATATTATAAAATGCAAATAATATTTATTTATAAAAAACAATTACTTATGTAAAATAGTATAAAATTCTTACATTTTACAGATGTAAAATTAACAGAGTGCTTTTTCTGACAATAGAGCACCATAATTATATTTCTCTGCCAGACTACTATATTTCACAATTAGATTTCAAATGACAAGCAACAACATTCAATACACAAATTAATTTAAATAATAACTAAAAATAATAATAACAGATACTAAACTTTATATGCTGTTTACTTTATCATGTACTCTTAAACTGTTATAGTCACTTTAAAATGATTTCAAAATCAAGAATTATTTGGACAAACTTTTTAGAAAATGAGTTTTTGATATTTATTTTGCCTATCATCGAATAGATAGTTTGTTTTATCAATAAAATTACGCCTCAAGGGATTAAAAGGCATTTTAACTATAGTTATAAACAATGCATTAAATAACTATTAACACACTAAATAACATTTTGAAACTGAAGTGCAATAGGTAAAAAACTTTTTTTTTCAGACATGGAAGGCTTTCAATGAATGAAAAAATGAAAAGAATGAGACCTAAAAATATGTGCTGCCGTAACATCTGCAGGCATGCCTCTTGGCCAAAGCAACAAACAAAAACAAAATTAAATGTTGCAAACAAAAGAGCAAATACCTTTCTTTAAACTGGATATTACCAATTATTGCATCACTCCAGAAACAAAATATAATACAATTAAATGAAATAATAATAATGATTAAATATTTCTTGGGCATAAAAATGCAATATGTAAATACAGAATGTAAGCAGCTTTAGAGTATTAAAACATTATACCAAAGGCAATGAAGAGAAAACCCATATTAAGTAATAACTATAAAGTATACACACATATATATATATAAAGTATACACATATAAAATATACACATATATATATAAAGTATACACATATAAAATATACACATATATAGAAAAACCCTACAAATAACACACCTATTGATATAAACATTAGCATGAACTACAAAAATTAGTTTGTTGCAATACTGAATAGTTAAAAATAGAAGCTGCTATTATGTATTATACAAAAATTCATATTCATAATTTAAAAAATTATGAAAAAAACTAAAAATATGCATTGGAACAGTTTAACACATATATATGAGAGTGTATCAATATATATACATATGTACAAATGCAGTGGCTATGTTACAAAAATATATGTATTTGTATAACTAAATAGTGCCCATTGAGAAATGAAATTTTGAAAATGAAAGTTGCTCTGTATTTCAAAATAGCTATCAAATTTTACCTTGCCAACAATTTTCCCAGAGACTCCCATACCATTTAAAATTGTGACCTGGAAAGAAAATTCAAATATATTTTACATGAAAAGTAATAAATAAAATCATAGACATTACCTACTAAAACTCGCATAAAATTAGATACAATATATCCATATGAATTTTTATCAATGTTTAAAATTAGAACTTGAGAAAAATATTTAAGAACAGAATATAATCTCACAATTTTTAGCAGTACACAAAAATCCTAAATTGATTGCATACAATCCTCAAAAAAACTTTTCCAAGATGTAAAGTTAGTAATTAGTATATTTTTACACTGAAATTACATTTGTTATATTTATTAAGTAGAACTACTGAATTGTATTTATTTCAACTTTGGTATAGATTATGTAACCAAAATATATGATCCAAAGAAATTTATGTTAGAAAATTAAAATTTTTTATCATATGAAAATTTTTAGAGTAATTAGAAGATTCTATCTATGAACCTCAGAAAATAGTGTAACTTTCATCATACTTTAGGAAATTGGTTTCTTTTCGGAATTTACTATGGGTCTCCAATTGCTTCACACACAACATCACAAAAAGTTTTATAAACTCAACAAGATTAACAATTTACTTTTAAATGCAAAATAAAGAATACAATCAAATATTTTATAATGTGCCACATAAGGATAATTTTTTTTTTTTATTTTTCAATATAATAAATTTTTTTTGAAAAATATTAGTTTTTAAAAATACACATACATTTTAAAAAAAATGAAAAGAATGTGTTTTAAAAGATAAATACTAATTTTCACTACATTGAAATTGTTTATTCTGAAAGTTGATATCAGAAAAGAACAAAGTATTTTGAAATAAATGAATATGTTAAGCAAAAATTTAATGTTTTGGCACAATTTAATTTTGGAAGAGCTTTTATCAAATCTATATTTTAACACTATAGAGCAAAAGAAACTTTTCAGAGAAAGTTTTTAAATATTTTATTTTGTTCTTGTTTATCTTCTAAATTGTTAAGCAAATTTTTGAAAGAATTTAACCAGAAATCTTCCTGTAAGCATGTATCTTATTTTCATCCAATAAAAGCATATACTACAACTAAATGGACATTTTTCTCTAAACAGAATAATTGTAGATTCTATTTTAAGATTTTGTTTTCTCTAAACAGAATCTTAAAATAGAATCAACAATTATTGATATGAACATAAAATTTTATAAGCTAGATATATTATATATATATATATATATATATATATATATATATATATATGTCAGTAATGAATCTAATTTAAGTAAAAAATATGCATATTTCTGCATTATGCAATAGATATTCCTTTCCAACTTCATTTAAACATTAAAGCAATTAAAACCAATGATTTTAATGTTACAAATTAAAATACTTATAAAATACAAAATAAAACATTAACAAAACTCATCATTGACATATTTTACAATCTCACAGTTATATAGTATATTTCAAGATTATGACTTAAAAATAAACAGTTAAGACTATATCTCTAAATAAATTTTTCAAATAGAAGATCTAGGAATCTAACTAACATGTCAAAAAATTACACAAATACTTCATTTTAATACTTAATAATTACTTCACCAACATGCCATATAAGAGCTAAAATAGAAAAGAATAAAATAAAAATAATAATTTCATAGCTTACATTTACAATAGTTGGTAAACCTCCATAATAAAGAGGTTGAGAACAATATGGCCACATATATGGACATTCAGTAAGATCTAAATAACTTGGACTTAAAGTGGCTTGCGGCCGATAACTTCTCAGAGCTTGGTAAGCTCTTACAAGATCTAATTTGCCCCAGCCTTGCTCAAAAATTGGTACATTAGGTAAACGGCGGGCAGATGCCATTAGAGCTTGTTTCATGCTTGCTGGATTTATTGCATTGCCCAGATGAAGTACTCCACTAGAAAGAATATAAGTAGTAGCCTTAATTGAAAATTAACTTACAAAAATACTAATATAGACATTCATTAAATTCCAAATACAAAACATTCTTTCATATTTCTTAAATATCATTATAGAATAAATTTTATACAAATTCAAGATACATACAGTATGAAACATCTATTAATCTCGTTTTTCCATACACTATCACAACTGAATAAAAAATAATAAAATGTTTAATACATTTATTTATGAATTATAGAATTTAAAAATAAATGTGTTACAAGAAATGGACTGTTAAAAAATCCCAAATTAATATGATTCATATTTAATCAACTTCTTACAGCTTTTCAAATGCATTAAATTCAGATTAAAAGCAATTTTTTAAGTATAATTACAATTAAAAATGTTTCTTCACACAATTAAGATTGTCAAATATATTTCTAAGGTGACTGACATGTACTTGCAATTAAGATATACCTCATAAGCAAAGTTACAGCTCCAGCAACTACAGGAGATGCAACACTTGTTCCAGACAAAGATCTACATCCCATTCTAGAAACAGAAATTGTTAAAGCACAAAATTAATTATTGTAATTAAATTTAACTAGTCAACACAAATATATTAACAAATTTTTTAAAAAAAACAAGCTTAAATTACTTGATGCTTGATCCTCTGACAGCTGAACCATAGGTTACAATGTCTGGTTTCACTCTTCCATATCCAGAAGGTAATTCCTGTACAAAAACATTCGGATCTTTTACATCCTCTTAGCATCAAACAAAATACTAAGGGAGTGCACTTTTAATAATTTTAATAAGTACGCATACACCCAATAATAAAAGAGGCTGGCTTTGCTTCATGATTTTAAACATGATTAATTTTAATTCATTTACTATCCAATATAAAAATTTGAGGGAACAACAGTTTCTTTTCCTAAAATAATATACATAGATTGTAATCATTTTAAGAAAATATAAATATTTTCAGATAAACCTCAAAAATAATGCACTCAATCAAATCCTTATGATCCCTTTAATTTAACATTTATTCATAGTAGGTGTAAAGTCTTTATCCTACTAAAGCTGCAGTTTTAAGGATCATATTTATAATTCTAAGAAAATTGAATTTTATAGTGTACTTTTGTTCTTCATTGAATCAGATTTAGTAATGTGAGAATTCCCTAATATAAAACTAGTCATTATTAGATCTCTGCATCAACAAATTAAAAACATTCTGAATCCCTAAATGACAAAACTCTTACCCCCATTTTGAATAAATTTTATTAATTGACTCTCTTTGCTATTGATATCATGAAAATACTCATTGTATTTTAAAATTATTGTAACTTATTTTATCAGGGAAATATTTTTAGCTTTTTACATGTTTGTGAGAGCATGCATAGCAATTACATTACTGTAGTGGTGAATAATTACAAAATTTTCCTTATATAAGAAATGAACAATAAATTTAAAACAATTAACGGCTACAGAACAAGGAAAAGAAAATAGTGCACTATAAATAGGTTCAGAAAGTACAATAATAAAATACCTTTTCAGAAATACAACAAATAAGGTTTTTACAGCTTTTAAAATCTTTTGTTATGAGAAAACAGTTTAGCAAAATTAAATTTTATACAAAGAGTTTAAATAAAATATATGTTGAAAGAGAAATAATTAATTTTTTGTAAAAAAAACAATATTTAAGGAAAATGGCAATAAATTTATCTTATTAAATGAATTGAGAATGTAAACAAGGAGATTTTATGAAAATATCTTTCTATTGTATTTTTTGTAGTAATTAGTCATACCAAAGAAATCACTTGCAAAGTCATCAATTGTATTCAGCAATTCTAAAAAATCCTACTTAAAATAACTTAAATTCTATATTAAATTGATAACTTTGATCAATTAAAGATTTTTAAATTATAACTTTACTTTTTATTATCTTCAATAATATATTAAATTATTTGCATTTGAATGTAATACCAATGTAAATTTAAAAATTGTATAAGGAGTTAGACATGCTTCTCTTAAAAAAATAAATAAATCCATCAAATTAAATTCTCTTAACTATTTCTTTTTTTCTCATTTTCAATAAAATTTTTAAAAATACACGAGGTTATTTGGGAATACATGATCATTACTCAAGTATTAACGCTGTCTATGCAAAATACCTGTAGGAGACATTGTATATTTGTTTTGTTTATTAGATATGTTGAAACAGATTATATCAAGCCAGAAGAATCATTCTATGCTTATATGATACCCCTGAGGATTAACTAGTATCAGATCTTTGGTTTAATGCTGATTATCAACCATAACAAAAATCCATTCTAAAGGTGAGAAGAAGTCAAACTGTTGAACTGAAAACCAGAATGCTGATCATTCAATAATCGGCTTGGCAGATACTGACGTGAATTATGGAATCAAAAGATAGAAACTGCACCAAAACAGCAAACCTTCATTTAATATTGGAAAGTTCAGCAATTACAATAACAATAATTCCCTTAAATTCAACAAAACATAAGATTTTACTTTTAGTAGGATTTAAGTTATTAAATACAGTTGAATTAATTAAAGGAAAAAAGTGTGTGTGTTTTTTTTTTTTTTTTTTTTTTTGCTTAATTCACCATAACAAAACCATTAAATCCCTTTAGCAGAAGGATCAAGATGATGGATGCATTACTTACAAGTAAATGATAGCATTACTGATTAGCATATAAAATAATTACAAAAAAAATAATAATAAAAAAAGATGTTTATATTGCCAAATGAAACGATATAAAAACTTGTAAATGAAAGAGATCAAAAAATAAAACAAGGAAACATTTTCATTTTAAAAATATGAAATTACCCAAGTTGTCATGCCTCTTGAGGAAAAACGTGCAATTTGATCTTCAAAATTAATACCTCCAACACCAATCACATCCATCTGATCTGCAGGATTATTCAGAGTACTAGAATATAGCAAATTTTAGATCAAGGCAACTTATACATTTAAAAGCTAATTTTTTTTTTTTTCAATAGAAAAAACAATGTTACCCATATAAAGGACCATCATTCCCAATAGCAGATACCATGATGACATTATTTGCAGTTAATTCCCATACCTAGAATTAAAAAGAAAATGAGAAAAATAAACGAGAAAAGATAAGTTTAAAATTATTCCCATTTAATGCTTATTTAACAGTGTAATTATTGCACAGAAACCTAATTAACAAACATTTGATCAAAATAGAAAATCACAGAAGGTTTATATGAATATCTTTCATAACTATGTTTAAAATATTAATCCATACCTGCCAACTTTTGGAAAAGTGCTTCAGTAAAACTTTTCAAAAGTCAAAATTACATATCAGATATATTTTTAATTAAATAAATTAAGAAAATATAATTATTAATTAATTAAATTGTAGATTCTAAGAATTTGATTCAACTAAAGTTTTAATAATGAAAATTTTATCTTCATTTGTATTAAATTTATAGAATCTAGAATGCATTCATAATATAATACCATTTGTGCTTTCTGAACATTTAAAATAATACTTACAAGGAAATAATTTGCATACCACAATGAAACTAAATTGCAATTCTGTTGAAATATTAATTTCAATCATTTTATCATAAAAGTAGTTATCTGGACAGAATTATATTACACATTCATAATAGCTTCTAAATAAAATAAAGTTAATTAGAAACACATAAACAATTAATAAAATTAAAAATCTGAGTTAAACGATTAAAAAAATTCTATAACATTTTCTTGAAATAAATTTTTATAATATTTTATACAGTGAATAAGTTTAATACCATATCAGTCATTTTTTTAGCCTTTTATTTAATAAACTCTTACTCAAATCACTTAAAGAGAGAGATTTCACAATAAGCACATTTTCTAAATTATTATTAGATAGTGAGTTTCTAATTCATTTATATTTCTTTTAACAAAACTAGAAATTCTTTCCCACTCTGCATTGCTATGGGGTATAACTAATAAGATCTCATGAATTTAGGTATTCTATCACATATTTGTCACTTCTATCATAACTCTTAATTTCACCAATTTAAAAACCGCAAAGAATCAATGTTTTCATTTTCAGTTTTTATATTGGATTCCATCTATCTCTACCATTTTGTGTCCCCATCTATGGTTTCTTAAGTTCAAGCCTTCCTCTCCCCAATAGGAAAAGAGGTCAGAATATGCATTCGCTTAGCGCTTCCAAGACCACAGAAACTGGAAAGTTACGTCACTCCCACAGATGGGTTGAAAGGCGGTGCTAAGTTCCATTTTTAACTATGGTTAATGGAAAAAAAATCGCCACAATGGGATAAAACTTTTTAAAAAATATGTTTCCTATTCAACTTTGCTTAAAAGAACAAAAACACATAAAATATTCCATGCTAATCAGTAAAAGTGTAAAATCTAGCAATCTTGTATAAAATTTATGCACTGTGCATAAAAGTTTGCAGGTCTGTTAATTTTTATATTTTTTAAAAATACTTTTGGAAAACATTCATTTATCAATTCAAATTTGTATAATAATAGTTGCCTAAACATGTAATCATATTTAGGTAACCATCATTGCATAAATTATTACAAGTTAAAATAAACTATTAAATAATAAGGGAAAATAGTTAAATATTTTAAGTTAGTCTTATTATCATCTATTTTTATATTCTTATATTACTGTTAGTTGACATATACTTTATTTTCAAAGCAACCAAGCTGTAAATTAAAAAATAGCAAAGTTTGTAATGAAATAGGTATAAAAAGTAAATTGAACTAACTTTGTCAACAAAAGGATGATCCATAAAATCAGGTCCCCCAATACTTAAATTTAAAACATTAATT
The DNA here is from genome assembly GCA_026290005.1 of Latrodectus geometricus. NCBI lineage: Eukaryota > Metazoa > Arthropoda > Arachnida > Araneae > Theridiidae > Latrodectus > Latrodectus geometricus. Next base: position 34,020 of record JAPDSC010091483.1, on the reverse strand, counting down.
TTTTTCAGAATGGCATAATTGAAAGCATCAAGAAACCATGATGTATAAGAAACCTAAAAAAATTTAGAACAGATTTTCAATTGAAATAAAAATTTAATGGTATTTGTATTATTATTAAATTTATGTATTTAAAAAGAATTTGTAAAATAAAAATAATATTAATAATTATAGCACAAAATTTATGACTCTCAAGAAAATTTATAAATGAAAATTTAATTTAAGCATCTTGATATATTTTATTTTGAAATCATCACTTCTATTTGTAATTCATTTATATTCAAACTGATAGAAAAAAAATGAGAAAATTCTCATTCAGGATTAGACAGAGTTTTGAAATTTTTAAAAGGAAATGAAAATTAACATAGACCCTCACATATAATAAGCAAACAATTATATATAACATTTCAAAAAAATTTTTACAAATAGTTTTCCAAATATGTTAATAAAGTGACATATTCAGATTTGAAGACAAAAATTACAGTTTGATAGAAACTGCTTTAAGAAATTGTAAAGCAGTGAGAAACAAAAGCCTCATAAATGGTATAAATTAATAAAATTAACTTTCATATTTGATTGAGTGAGAAATTATCATAATAAAATGGTGAATTCTCAGAAACACAAAATGCATTTACATAAATTCTTCAGAAGAATCAAAACAACAGCAATAAGCAAAATTATAATAGTAAAAGCATGGAAACAGAATTAATTGAAATATTCAAAATATTTTCAATAATTAGCCACATTAGAAAGTTACTTTCAATAGATGAAACAATTTTTTCATATAGGTGGTATTTTTACTATTTACAAATATCATAAACCAAATTACTTGGTTATTAGTGAAAACTCTATAAATATGAAGTTCTGATTCAGGAGCAAACCCTAAGCAATCTCGATTGCTTGCAATAACACCAGCAACAAATGTGCCATGACCAAGACCTGAAATATAAAATACATTCAATGCATAAAAGTAAAAAAATAAATAAAGTATTAAGAATACTGAAAACAAAATATTTTTATTGTCCTATTAATTTATACAACTGGATTTCTTTAAGCAACAAAAGCAACTAATAGTAAATAGGAAAAAGAGTTTTATATGAGAAAATACCATATAATATTTAAGCACAATATCAAAATATAGAATTCAAAAGATATGCAAACTTTAAATTTGAAAACAAAGATTTCACTAATTCATTATTTAATATAATCCTAAAATTCTTCACACGAATACAATTTTGCTTATGTAACTACAAATTCATATTAATTATAAAAACATATACCATCATCCAATGTTTTTTCATTTGTCCAGTTTGTTCTCTCTTTAATTTTTTTAAAATGCGGATGATTTTTAACTAAACCGGTGTCAAAAACAGCAACTTTAACACCAGCACCTGAAATAATATACTTGAATGATAACTATATTTGAAACAATGAAACTCAAAATAATATCATACTGATATTTAAAACAAAATATTGAAATAGCTTCATTTACATAATCCTAATATGAGTTTTATATTCAAAGATGTCTCGACATTAATACAAATAAGTACATAAATAAATAAAATTAAGTAAACAAATAAAAATAATAAAAATTCATATTATAATTTTTTTTTTTATTTAAGTAACAACTTAAATATAATAATTCAGAAATGAAGTTTCCATTTGCAAGTCCTTTTTAATAACATAATATTTTTCAAATTATGCATTGTCACTGTTTAAGCAATGCAGAATAAATTCAATACTTAGTATTAAATTCATAATAAAATAATAATTAAACTAATAACTGGCTAGACATATAATTTGTTTAATTTTTATTAATACAAAAATAGTTTATTTAAAAAAAATCTTTTAAAATACCAATTTATTAAACAAAACAAATTGTTTAAATATTGAACATTATTAGAATTTTAATGAAAGAAATTAGTACATTAGTTTACAATAAAAAAAAATTCATTAGTTTATAAACTAAATAATACATTTAACTGAGTAAACTAATTTATTAATAAATGGAAGTTAACACAAAAAATTTCAAAATTTACTAGTGCATAAAAAACAGAAATTTTTCAATTTAACATAATTTAAAAATTAATCAATATATTCTTGAAAACAAACTAAAATTCAAGAACATGAGAAAAAAATCTGAACACTTTAGAATAACTTATACAATTTAGATTTAATTGCCAAGTTCTTTATTCATAAATGTAAGCTTAACATTTCTATAATTACATGAAAAACAATTTAACAAAAAAAAAATTATTAGTTTTATAGAAATGATAAAATTATCATTATAATCAGTTTTTCCCTTTTAACTTAGTTTATAAAAAAAATAGACCAAAGGTTCTTACTCTTAGTTACTGTAGTATCATTTACAAATGAATAGAAAATTTTTGATCAATTATGTTTTACAGATAGAAAAATGCAATATTTGGGGCATATTGTTAAAAAGGAATAACTTTATTAAAGACAAATATGATCATTTTGTTTAAAAATAGATTTAAGTAAATTATTTCAGTAGCTTATATTCAAAAATGCATTAGATACAATTTTTAAGCTTACATTCATAAAGTTACATTCTTCAATAAATTGAATTTTAGCAGCATTTTTAACTTTTCAATTTTAAACATAATTCTATGTGAGTATTGAATAACAAATACTATATAATTCCAAGGGAGTATAGTTACATAATATTATCTAACCTGCAATGAATTGCTGTCCTTTTAAAAGTTTATTCTGGTTGGCTATATGCTTGAAAAATGATCTACTAGTTAAGAAATATTAAAATAGTTAAATTTGAGAAGGAGCACTAATCAACAAAGGCTGCAAAGTACCAACATAATTATTGTATTGTTGTATTAAAAACTTTTTCACTTTTAGTATTTATTCAAACTAAAAAAGAAAGACTTCAAAAATGCTTTAAGCCCATTTTAAATGTATTGTGAATTTTAAGAAATATATTTAAAAAGTTTCTAAACTAATGTATTAGCAGAACACTTGAAGCTTGTCAATTATAAATAATTAATACTGTCAAGAATAATAATTTGAGTTTCATTAGTTATTTGGGAACAAATTTTCCTCTTTGGTGAAGTACCAATAAATATTGTGTGCTTCAATGCCATCTAATAATTATAAACAAAAATACTCATGTTTCATGCACAAACATTAAGAATAAGTAACTTTATGCATGCAATAGACTTTATTATATAAATATCTGATTTGAATATAATAGCTACTAAATACAAATTTAATTAAATATATACAAATTATATATTTATTTTTACTTTAATTTTTAGTACAGTCAACTTCTATCCTTACAATGGCCAAAATATTTTCTAATTAATACTTTGACATAATCATTTATGACAACAGAATGAATATCAAATTATTTTATAAACTTTATAGTAATAATTGCTTTATAAAACATAAATTACCTTAAAATATTCAAAACTTGCTTTAATTCTTCAAGATACAACAAATTTTAAGATGATTTAAAGATAATAAGATAACAAGTACCTCGAATTCCAATATTCCACAACACATCAGCTTGTAATATATTTGTAATCTGGCGGGGTAAAACTCTCATCAGACGTCTACGGACAAAGTTTCCAGCCGTTTCCCAAAGACTTGACCCCTATCAAATGATATAGCTGACAATATATTGCTTTATTTAATTTGTATTCAATTAGTAAATGCTGTATTTTAATCTGCACAAGTTTTTAATTTTTCTAAAATATATTAAAATTCAGCAAACAACATATTTTTTAAAAAATTTTTAATTGCAAAAAGTGAAATTTTACTGGCAAACACTGATCTTAATTTATGACAGCAAGTGTTATCACATTTATAAAGAAACTTAATTTATGTTCTTTGCAAAAGTGTAAATAGAAAAGCATTGGAAACTATTTTTGAAGGAAAGAAATTATTTTTCATTCATACAATGTAAAAAAAATTACCTATTTTTGTACAAAAATGATTTATTTCTCATATAGAAATATTTAGTACTGTGGAATATATTCAATATTATAATAATTGTAAATATGTTTTTTTTTTTTTTTTTTTTTTTTTTTTAAGTGTGAGAATAAAAGGGGGACTAAAATTATGAATTGTAAATATTGGGATTCCATTTATGCAAAATTAATTGAAATTGAAAAGAAATTCAATATTTTAAATTTACTAGAATAATTACATCTTATATATCAGGGGTGGCCAAGACGTCGACTGATAGACCACGAAGACATTTTAGGTAGTCCACGCGACCATCTCGATGACCTCGGATATTTACAATTTAATTTATGACTTCTGACATAGAATCAATGAATTATTTAAAATTAAAATTTACAATAGTATATGCATTAAAAAACAAAACAAACTGTGCAAAGATTTATGATTTAAAGATTTGTGATTAAAGGTTTACGATTTAAAAACTAAACGCATGATTAAAACATTAAAAAAAAATATAAAAAGGTATGCATCTCAATTAAGAAAATATGAATTGAGAAACTTCAAAAACATGGAGGAAAAGTGCATCCATAATCCAAACCGAGACTTCGAAGATTTCGCTTAATACTTACTTGTTTTGTTTGAAGAATTTGAAAGAAGATTCGCTGACTTACGTATGTTGAAAGAAATACTTAATTTTATAATATTCCCCCCATTTAATGAAAATGTCAACATTGACAAAGTATCTGAAAAAAGGGCATTTAATAGATATCACATAAGTCACTGTCAAGGAAGAAATTATTAAATTAAGATACGATATATTTCTTAAATCCAGAGCATATTTAGCAATACTGATTTTTGAAAATTAATTTCTGAGGAAACGTTTCCAAATATTTACAAATTGATTTTGTATTTGAAATCATACTTTGGATTGAGGTGTCTTTGCGAATCTGCTTTGTCAAGCATGAACGAAAAACAAACATTGGTTGCATTTAACAGGTGGACATTTAATTTCGTGTTTATGCATTGCAATAAGCTTGTAGCAACCACAATATGATAAAGTTGTCACAGATATGCAATGCTGAATTTTAATTAAATGAAGTGAATAGGATGGTCAGTTTTTAATATACGAATATTTTGATTATTTTCGTCAGTAAATCTTTATTTTGTAAATATTAAGTTTTTTTTCAGTAAAATTACATAATTTACCATTTTTTCTTGTAACCGAAAATAAATATGTACATTAATTTAACTCTGCCATTGGTAAACCGCTTTTGATTTTTTAAATGTGGAGTAGACCCTGGATCCCAAAAGTTTGGCCACTCGTTATATATAATAAGGTAAAACTGCCCTTAAATAACCCAACTTGTATATACAAATATATAATAAAATTTTTCTAAGATAATAAAAATATATTGATCTAAATTAACACTGATTTGTATCATTAATTTATCTACCCTTATCATAATGAATCTAAAACAATGCAGAAATATTGTTATTTCAAACGTAGGACTGTGCTACATTCATCTAGATGAACTTTATCTGAATGTTGACAAGTAATTTAATAAACCCAAAGTAAATAAATAAAATATGTTTAACTCGAAAATAAGAGTAAATGGATTTATATATTTAATATCTTTATATATAAAAGTTATTTGTTATTGTATAAGTTATATATTTAAGTTATATAAAGTTAATTGCTTGTATATATATAATTATGTATACAAGTTAATATATCTGGTACTTGTTCACACATAATAACATGCTGAAAGTGTCGAATAATTAAGAAAAGCAAACTTAAAAAATTCAAAATGAAAACAAAATAAAATGGAGTACCAAGAAGGTTAGGATAAAATGTTATCTTTATGATTGAAAGAATAAAGTATTTGGTACGATTAAAAAACATCTCATTAGTATAAATTTGTCTTTTGATGTTATCATAAGATGGATTTTGCATATCCTTCAAGTCTGGATGATGCCTTTTAATAAAGTTCATTGTATCACTCAATAATTTTTTAAGAATCCCTTTTCTGTTCCCTCTTAAAATCACTCCATTACTACACCTTATGGTTTGAAAGGTTATTTTAAAATTTTAAAAACTAAATGGTAAAACATTTTTTCATAGACAATGTTCTGAAATATCTTTGGGGATCTAATTCCTTTTCAGAGCTTGAGAAAAATATTTGTCACATCTTCTCAAGATCATCAATAAAGCAATTGAAAGAGTCAACAAGAAAATCATCACTACAACCTTCACTACAACTTCTTGTTTGATGTTGCAGATGTTACAGAGGAAACAGGTCTTCCTAGATCCCCTTTGAGCATAACATCTTGTTTTATGAGTAATAGCCTTGCCTCTTTAAAATGTTACAAAGTTTTCAGAGGTGGGGCATCTGCAAAAAATGCTCCATAATTTATTTATTGTACCAGTTTATATAATGATGAAAAAAGGATTCTTAAGAAATATGCTGGCTACATTTATTAAGACTGGAGTAAAATTTTTAACAACCTTGTCAATTGAACTTGCTTGCAGTGGTGTGCATAATGGGTATGAAGAACTAGGAAAAATCATGAGAAGTGAACATGCATACATCTCAAGAAACATAAATATTAGAATCGTCTTTTCTGTAACAACTAAATCCACATATTTTACTAGAGCGGGATTGCATCAAAATGGTTTCTTGAAGCAAAATGCAGGCTGGATTTGAGATAATAGATTTAATACCTTCTTTGTCTAGTTTGATAACCACGATAGTTCCAAGAAACTATGGAAACAAACTATTTTAACAAAGATATTTCATTTTTGGAACTGATCTTAGGGAAATTAGATGGCACATTACCCATGAGTTTATCAATAAGATATAATTTAAGTTTAATGGCATCCTGGCATTAATTCTTTTTTTTTTAAAAAAAAAAAAAGCGATATGCAAAAATCACTTTTGGCCAATTTCAAAGTTTTTGTTGCTTTTGATTTGGCAGCAGATCTTTTTTTTTTTTTTTTTTTTTTTTTTTAAACAGGAAAGGCTAGGGGTAATTTTGTAACAGTAAGTGGTAATATTTCAGCTTGAATACTGCTCAATGCCATGATTTTTACAGCCACATTGGCATAAAGGGTGCCTTTATTAGGAATATGAGATGTCATACATCCTGCTTTTGGCTAAAATAAATTTTTTATGTCATTACTTATTTTTCAAATATTCAAACTGGACAAGAACAGAAATAAATAGATAAGCACTCTTACAATTGACAAATTTGGCATTTCTTTGGTAAATACTGAAGTCAGGTTCAGTTTCTTCACAAAGAACACACATAAAGACTCCTCTATGGTTTTGGAGTATCCAAATCTCTGACACATGAAGCAGCAGAATGGATTTGGAAAAAGTCAAACTGAACTGTTTAAATAAGCTGCTTTAGAAACTCAGATGAAACAGGAGTGGAAAAGGTCAAAATCAGATGTTTGGTGTTCAAAATTTAATTGTCAAGTTTAATATAGATATGCTTCAAGAACACATTTTCTGTTCTCTAAGGTTATTAAGAATTTCAACTTCCAATGTGTTTACCATGACGGCTATAGAGATTACTTCTTTAGAATAGTTAAAATTTCATGTAGAATAAGTATCACTTTTAAATTTGTCAGGACATTATGGTAACAAAGTACCTCTGCTAGTTTGGGAGCAGAAACCTCTATCAATAAATCTCTGGATCATAACTTACAGATATGCTTTATATTTCTAACAGAAAATTACTAACCCTTATTGTATCACAAAAGGAGAAATCTTTTACAAAAGTGCCTTCTTTAAGTTTGATGAAAAAAAATTATTCAAAGTCTGATAGCACCACCTACCAAGAAGCCTTTATTTTACTTACAAGAGGATTTAAGAAGACTTACAAGAGGATACAAATAACTGCAATAACATTATACAGACCTTATATGATTTCAATACATAACTGACGTGTACTCTACCATTAACGAGTCACTCAGTTAGTGCAAGATCGCATGATCCTTTTGATCCAATTGGTGTAAAATACATCTTTTATTTACCTGAAGAGGCCAAAATAATGTATGGTTCTTTGGAGGCCTCAATTCCTGGGTCTCCACACATGGTAAACACACTGGTGATTTAGTCCTCAAGAGAAGTTAAAAGCAACAGGGTGACAATAGCTACTCAGTGGGTGCCTTCAACCTCTCCTGAATATATTACAATGAGGAAGAAGAAGCAGAAAAAAAAGAGGACAGATCACTGGGGTACCTCAGGATCATGACACCCATATTTACTTAAAAAAAGTAAATTCCCTTAGGGGATCTAAAGATTTGAAATAAATTATAATTTCAAATTAAGAAAACAATATCCTTACTAATGGATGTCTTGACTGCTTGTTGAATGTTCGAGAAGAATACCACTGTTGAAATAGATTGCAACTTTCATTTACTTTGCCATCGTTTTCAGAATTCCATTCTTTAGAATTCTCTGCATCTGTAGAAAAAAAATAATAAATTATTTCTTATTAGTTAAAAAAAATTACAAAAATTATTTATATTATTTTGAAGATATTAAACACAAGTAGTGTTGCTAATAATATGAAATTTTTATGGAATTGGATACTATGATTTTTTCCATTTTGCTTATAGTCTTAATATCTTGTTACAAAAATAAATATAGTCCTTTGAAAATTAATACTTCATTATTAATAAATGTTAAGTATTGAAATCTCATATAGTTAGCTAATGTAATTAATAAGATTGGGATGTGTGTGCTTACTGCATTGTAAGCACACAGATCTGAAAATTTAATTGCTGCTCACTAAGCATTTTCAAAATCCATGACCTTTAAGAGGTATGAATTTCAATAAAGCAAGCTAAAGTCATATAGAAGTTTAACAATAAATGTTGAGTAACAAATTTCCTTTATGTATATTCTGGATTAACAAAATATTTGATTAATTTATAAAAAAAATTCTTGAAACAAATTTGTCACATTGAGCTTTACTTATTATGGATAACTATCTCTTGCACTTTCTTCCAACTTAGGAGATAACTTCCATTGATTAAATGCATTAAGATTTTGCTACTGTTTTACAACACACGCCTCCTTCATTACAACTTACGACTCAAATCATTGCAAAAAGTTCAGAGCTAAAGAGCTTTTTGTGAGCTATTGAGATAATTTAAAGAAGGCATTTCCAGAATTAGACAATTTTGACAAAACTACTTTCATTTGATTATTTTTGTCAAATATACTTACAAGTAGAAAAATAAGGAAAAAATTCTTATTTCTTAAAACAAGGAATTTTGGCAATACCATTGCCAAATATAAAGTTTTTGTCAATAAAAGAAAATATATAGTGTGTTTGTTTCTATCTAATAGCAATTTTTTTAATTAATGACAATTTTTATTTTAAATGTTTTAGAGAATAGACATTTATATACTTACAATATTAAATGAGTATAATGCATTCAATATAGTAAATACATGTAGAACAAATTCACAAACAATATATACATGTATATTATTTTGCAGGTAAAAAAGGTTTCATTTTAGAAGCTTTCAGTCTCATTCTTGAAACTTTTAAATTTAACATAGGTAATCCATCGTTTATAACTGTCAATATAATTTTGGTTGGTTAGTTGGGTTTTATGGACAAAGTCCAATATACTTTTGAGTATATCATAAAAATATTGGCTTTTAGATCATTTCAATCAATTGTATTAATCAATCATTTATAAAAAAGGATCTTAACAGATTTGCATAAAATTAGTTAATACATTTATATTTATTGGAAAATACTTCAATCTTAAATCCTCAAAATATCTTAATAAATTTTAGTTTTAAAAGAATTCTCCAAAGATTGTCAATCAATTTTTGCTATAGCAAATTTTTTTTATTACAAATTAAAAGCATGCATATTAAATCATGCCATGAGAAGCAAAAAAAAAAAAATTAACACAAAATTTAATAGTGCATAACATATAACTAGTAAAACTGATATTTTGAAAATGTATGCAAATAAGAAATGATTTCCAAAAATTCCCAAAAAATTTCTAAATACTTAAAAAATACATGATAAAGAAATCTTACCATTAGCAAATGTTAAAGTACGTGTAACTTTCCGTTGTGGGGTTACATGTTTAATGGAGCTATGTTTTTCTAATGCCTGAATACCTTTTTCTATCACATTTTCTTGAAGCTATAAAAAAATATACTTTACTTACATTTTATAGCTTATAAGTTTTCAAAAGAAAACTTCAAAGAAAGTAAACTCGATTGCAAAAAATAAGACATTTTTTATGTGATACACTAATGCAATTAATGTTAATAACATATTGGTTAAATAAAACTTTAATTACTATTTCTGTGATTAATATAATTAAATTTTCTATTATCCATTCTATTTTATAAAAATAGGAGATACAAAATCATAGATATTATTATAAAAGCAAAACACAAACTAAAAGAAGCATGCAAATATTGAAATCTTCATTTAAATCTACAGGCATTGGAAAGAGTGAACATTTGATATTGTATGAAAATATAACTAAAAAGTAGCAATTTAGAATTTTATATATCCTTCTGATAGCTAATTAAGCAATTTAAATCAAATATAGAATTTGTCTTTTATTTCATGTTTATTGGTTTATCTATTTTTATACTATTTATTTTGGGTTAAAAGTAACATAATGCTCTTTTATTGTTATTAAAAAAAATGTAAATCATTGATGGATCATTGAAGATTGCTCTTTGTAATGGAACTAGGACACAATTTTATGAAGACTCACAAATAAATTTATAATAATTGTTTCACACAATAAATGTTGAATGAATCTTATACATGACTATTACAACAAATGAACTGAAATACCTCTCTGAATAAACTTATTACTCTAAAATGAATTTAATGATCTTTTGAATCTTTGACCTTTTCAACTTTTGATTGTGATTCTAAATATTGTCCTTATTAGTTTTACATTTAATGGGATAGTGATAATTAATACTGTTATACAGTTTTGAAAGAAAAGTGTCAAAAAATTCTAAAATAAATTTTTAATTAAGATAAAGTTTAGAAAATTGCAAAAGCTTCAAGCAATAGATTTCCAGTTCTTTTCTTTTAAGATGGCAATGTCCTCATCCATATAGACCTTTCATCTGTATTTGGGACTTTCTCTTGATCTTTTAATGAAAGGGAACTGCATTAAACATTCTTAATGTGGTTTGTTTTAGGCTCATTGCCGTACTACATGCCCTGCCATCTGATTCTGCTTAGTTTTATGGACTTGGTAATTATAGTCTCGATTTTATTTTTGGTCGAGTGCCAGCCAGACTTGCAGTATGGGTGCGCTGCTCCACTCTTTCAACTGAACCGCAATTGGAAGTGGAGTCCGACTTCCTCAGTACACACATGCCATAGGAACCTATTATAGGGTAGGCAACCATTCACACTCCGTTCATACAAGGAAAGGACAAATACAGAAGAGAGAGAAAGAGAAAGTACATCCATGCCCGAACCGGGATTCGAACCCAGACCTCCCTATTCGCAATCAGGCACGCTAACCACTAGACAGAGTAGGCGGCATAGCCACAATTAAAAATTTCAAAATTATATCTTTTTTGATATCTATTACTGAGGATAACACCAACGATAAAATTCTTTAAGGAATGTTAACGTTTAATATTTACATATAGCTTATAAGCAAGTTTAATAAATATATTTAATATTTTTGCTTACATATAAGAAATTGTTTTTATTAATTAAAATATGTTATTAATTTTGCCGACTGATCTTGATCATATGACATTGTACTCAAATATTATGTAGTGCTATCAAAGATTTTAATATTAATATAAAATGCTTTTGAAAATAATATTTTTTTACTTGATTATTTACAAGTGATAGATTTAATGATAAAAAACTATATTATTCATGTCATTGATTTAGGGCTATTGTCCAGTTGCTTATACTTGCCAACTTGACAATACTATACATGATCTTTTTTTCTTGAGGCCAGAATTATTTCTTGACAAATTACAAATGAATTTTAAAAATTATAATTATTTCTGTTATTGATTTTTTATAAATAAACAATATTATTGAAATTTATACTTTATTTCATTTTTTAAATACTTATGATAAATTAAATAGTTAATTAAGTATTATTTTATGCTCACTTCTATTGATATAGAAATTGAAGAAAATATTTCAAATAAAAATTTAATATATAAAGTAAAATGTAATATTTGTTTATATAAAAACTGAAAATCATTAAAAGTATATAGGTAGGTTTTTATTTAAATTTTAATCAGTAACTATTCATGGCCAAATAATCTGAATCATATTATACCTTAGCCATAGATAAAAAAAATAAAAATAAAAATAAAAAATTGTAAATACAGTTAATTAGATTTAAGAAAAAACTTTTCTAATTAAAACAAATAAAGAAAAATGAAAAAAATATACATAAAAACAATCTCATTTGACCCTCCAATATAACTTTTTGCTTACTAGAGCTAAATGGACCAGAATCAATGCTATATAGTAGTCTCAGGTGGAAATCATACTTAAGAACTGTTGAACTGAATTCCAAATTGTAATGACTCAGCAGCCAGTTTGGTCAAGACTATATTATACTAAAATTACTTATTCATTACTGATATATATAATCTTAAAATGATGTAAAAAATTCACCATTTAAAGATTGTATATTGCATTTCTCTATATATGTTGTAACTTAACTTGCCTTTAATAAAAATAGTAACTCAAAATTTAAACTCCCATCATTTATTTAGCATATTTAAAATAATTTGTGATATTTTTAAAACAATAATGCTGAATTCTTACTAACTTCTCAATCACAATCTATTTCAGATAAATTAAATATAAATGTTGTTCAATAACTTTAGTTTGAAATATATACGTTTTAAGGATTACATGTATAAATGATATAACGATAAAAAGAACACTAACAAAAGAATAAATTTTATGTATCATATTTTCCTGCAGATAATATGTGCATTAAGTGCTAAAAAAATTCCCAATTTCACTGTGGATATTATATACTGTCACAGATAATATGAAAAAAAAAAAAGAACATTCTCTATTAGAAAAGGCTACTAGTAGTAAAGAAACAGTGCTTATGTTTCATAAAATAAAAAAGAGGTGGTGCCATGATACTTCTGACTTATTTCAGCTATAATCAGCTTTGTCCAATAATGTTCAAGAACAAATTCAGTTTATTGGAAAGATATTATAATTGCAATTCGCTTACATCATTTCACATATTGTTTTGACATGAGCTCTTTTATTATGAAAATATTCAAATTTGTATATCATCCAATGGAAGTGAAAATGTTGAAGCAACACAGCAGATTTTAAATGAAAAGCTATAGCAAAAGCAAATTAAAAAAATGGCAACAAACATTTTAAAGTGAAGTGAAAAATAAAGAGTGCACAGAACACAAGAAAAATGTATCCAATACACAGGTGAAAAATAATCTATTTTTTATTATATTATTAACAAAGCAAATATATTTTATTTTTAAAATCTGTTTAACATTTTAAAAGTTATTAAAAACTAAAAATCGATAAGTCTTACTAAAATTTTCACTGAATTATCAATCTTGATCAATCTCCAGCTTTCATCTCAGTTTATCACACTTAGAGATGATGTGGATCCAAAGAGATCTTTTTTATAGTTAATTTTTTTCTGTACAATTTGTTATATTTTTAGTCATATTATATGCATTTATTTTATGTAACACCCATATTATCAACAGTATATATTTTCGACTACTCACCTAAAACAACTGCTGTGAATTAAATGACGCTTTATTTGTTTTACTCGAAAAAAAAAGGTCTTGCAGATTATATACAGAAAAATGTAGCATATGTGTTTTAAACTTGTAATAAGTGTACTTTCAAATAAAGTTTTAATAAAATTTGAAACTCAAACCACAGTTATACATAAAATTTTAAATATATATTTATAAACTTAAACACTCTTTAGATTAAATGAAAGAATACAAATGCTTTTATCTATAATATAATTAACAAATACCTGTAAGACTTCAAAATCACTAGGAAAATTGCTAGCAGGGTTGTTACGAGGTAAAATGTGCCAACTATCAGAACGAAATATTTGTAAAGCTGCCTGAATAAATTTCAGTCGTGTGTCTTGTGTATAAAAGTTTTTAAAGCTCACAATGAATTCTGAAAACAAAAATATTTCTCAGTAAAAAAATATTTTGTAAATATATATATATATTGTAAGAACAATATAATATGAAGCAAATTCAACAGAAATATAAAAAAATTATAGAAACAAACTATTATACAATTAATTCATTTTATTAAAAATTTTTGATTTTTTCACTAACATATTTGAATACTTCTACTATACAATACTTGATAGTGCAATAAAATTAGAAACTACTTTATTTCTCACAGTACATAATCATGCTTTTCTCAAACAAGTGACACAGTTGATAATAAAAAATGAGCTGTCTTTATTTATAAAAACAAAATATGAGGAAAATGTAGACAAACATTTTAAATGTAATATTATACATAATTCATAATAAAAGAAAAATTTTAAATCTTACAAAATTACAGAAAATTTAAAATTAATGAGCAAATCCTAACATGAAAACAATTTTATTTCTTACTAACAGAATTGGGAAAAAAATATTTCTTATGAAAGATAATTAACAACTTGCACTGGCAAAGAATTCCTTGATGTATATACCGGAACAGTCCAGAATAACTCCTTATTATATAGAATATCATTATATATGTTTATAATGACGATGTACATACCACGTCATTGACAATTCTGTGACAAAAGCATTACGACGTGCATGGCACGTCTTTCCAGCGCAAGTGGTTAAAGAGTTTTATGCACTTTAATTATTAACCAAAACCAGCTATTCTTCTGGTTTGGGAAAGGTAAAAAAATAGGAAACAAAATCACAAGCTTGTTATAAAATTTTCCATGTTTGAAGTGCAAAACTGTCAGCATATAACAAAACAATATTTGTTGATAACATTACAGAAATTCTTTTTTCAGGATAGGATGCACATATTTAAAATTCTGTTGTTTTTGAATGGTTGGTATTTCTTCTTTTATGCTTACCATTTCTTGTTCTCATACCATAGATTTCAATACTTAGGAATTACTAAAGTCTGCAGTAGATTTCACATAAATAAAAATTAATATCTTAATGCCTATTTTTCACTTATTGTTCAAGAAAATGATTTCACCAGTCCTCCCAGAAATGGAAATTAGCCAAAACCAATAAATAAGGTGAAAAAATATCAAGAATTTTGTTAAGGAATTGAATTTTGTTTGTTAATAATCCAAAACAATAAAAAATTAGGAATTTCAAGTTTTTTATTTACTTTTTATAAAAACATTATTTACATAAAAAAAAAAAAAAGATATGCCTTTTTTTATGAATACCAATATGAACTAGACTTTTTAAGGCTACTGATAATCATTTTCTTGAACAATACTTCAGAATTAGGAACTTTTATCTGGTTTGAATTGAAACTGACTGACAGAAGAAACTTATAACAGGAAGTTACTCAATAGCTCATTTGAAATATATGCTATGTTTCATTTTGAAATTTTGATTACATTATTTACAACTGATTTATGGCATATAACAATGATTAGAATTTACTTATAAAATTGCTTATGCTGCAATGCATTACGTAAATATGCCCACTAGGCAAACAGACTCACTTCAAGAATCTGGTTCTTTTGTATTTTTCAAAATTACAAAATATCTAAGCCACAGGGGATAAAGAAAATATGGTAAAACTATACTTTAGGGTGCCCTTTGGAAAACTTCACGATTTTTTTTTTTTTTTTTTTTTTTGACGCCATTCCTATTTGTTTTGATTACAGTGCTAACAGGTAAAGTTGAACATTAAAAAGTAACGCAACGTCTGCGAGATTTTCAAAATTCTAAAAACAATAAACCAACCAGAGTTTAACTGGATCTAAACCAATCAAAACACGATCTGATTTTGACCAGCTTGGCAATCAATCGCGATCACAACTTGGCGAGAATCAAAGGGGCACCCTAAAGTATAGTTTAACTGAAAATATAAATAGCAGTGGATCTTTTTTTCCATATCCTCACAGTATAACTTTTTTAATATAACAATATATATTTTATTTTTGACAATATTGTTTTCTTCCACTGCAACAAATACTTTTACAATTTTCCTAATACACAAATGATTAAAAAAGCACAGAAATGCAGATTTCTACGGTAAAAGAAGAGGTAAGTTTATGGTTTGGCAAAAATGATTTCCAATTTTCAAAATTCATTTTTTTATTTTCAAAAACACTATTTTCACCCACTGCAACAAACACTTTTGCAATTTTCTCAATAAACAAATGATTAGCTAGCACAGAAATACAGATGATAAGTTCGAAAATCATCATTTTATAATTTTGAAACTAAAGAGAATTTTAAAACATTTTATTCCTTTCGTTTTCATCTCATCTATCCTAATAACATCAATCTATAATTTAATGATAAATAAATATTATTAAATACAGTAGATATTATTATTTTTCAAATCAATGTATTTTTTCTATAGCTAAGAATGGAATTTCTATTGAAAACCAAAGCACATGAAGACAGACAAGCTTGTATGTGACAGGATCACATAATATATAAAATATACATATATAGATACAGGAAAAAATTAGAAAGTGCAATGATTATATATATATATATATATATAAATGTTCTAGTAATTACACTTCCTTTTTTTTTTTTTTATGCTTAAACTTTTTTCAAATATTGTTAAAAACTTTTTGTTCAAATGAATATCTAACATTTATATTGAATACATTATAACAAAAATATTATCAAATAATGATATTTTTAGAAAACAACTTTTTTTTATTTTAAAAAAGCAATTAATGAAGAAATTAAATTTAAATGTATTAAATAATAATCTGACAATTTTAATTGATTTATTAAAAAATTTTACAATATTACTTTGAAATCATTTTTTACAAGAAAATATTATACTTTATATTTAAATTGTAATATAAAGTCAAAACATATATCTTACCATTATCAACTATTTCTGATGAAAATTCTATATAATAATGACCAGATGTGGAATGATTTTGTGCAAAAGATGGACAAAAAATTGATAAACAAATAACAAAAATCCATAGCATATAACATGAAACTAGCTGCCAGTTTATAATATTTCTAGTTCTTAAACGCACTTTCAACCACATGTTTTATGGATTTCTTTTCAAGCAAAAATCAAATATATTGCACAATAATTCCATAACATGAAATTTTCTTTTACAAGGAAATGAGCAGAAATATATGCATCTTCTGTAAAAAAAAATATATATATATATATATACAATTACATATCTCATATTGAAAATAGTACAAAATATGAATACTAATTAATGAAAAAATTTGTACTTTGAAAATCTGTTTAATTATCATTATTAAAATTCATATAAGTACTTAACAAGGATTATTTTTGATATATCTATACATATATACACAAAAAACAATATATTTCCATATTAATAACAAAAGAATGCAGTAAAGAAAACCCAAAGAAATTGTTTCTTAAAATATATTTTGGTTTATAATCGACAATCCTAACATTAATTTTGAACTCATCAGAATACTTTACAATATTTTGAAAGATTCAAATAGAAACAAATTTCATAAAGCTTAATTAAAAAATTTGATAATCTTTTTTTATGGTTAATCAAATATACTTCACTTTTTTTCCCCTAAAATCCATTATTATCCCTTTAACTTCAAAACTCTTATCTTTTTTAGCATTAAAAAAATTAAAATAAACAAGGTAATAAAATCATTTATGTAAAGCTTGTCAGTTTGTTTGATTGTCAAATTTTATGCTAGAAGAAATATCTAAGTAAATGATCCCAAGAATAAACAAAAAATTTTTATTTTCCTTCAGATAGTATTGTTTATTGTAACAAATTGATTTAAACATTCGTCTTAAATTATAAACTCTTTTTCTAAATACAGAAGGCATATTTCATCCCCTTTGAATACAATTCATAACAAGACATAAGAATAAAAGTTGTGAAAGAAGAACAAAAATTGTTTAGAGTATTTACAAACTAAGACTACCTAGGTATGTCATGTTTTAGGCAACTGGAAAAATTAATATGATGATTAACTAAAAAAATCAAGGCACTAAAATAAAGAGTATTATGTAAATATTATTTAAATCAATCTAGTCCAACAAATAAAATTTTTTATCGCCAAAGTAGTTTTCATAGCATGTAATTATCAGTATTTCTGCTGAAATTAAAATAAAGTTGTATTTATTTTATTAAGTTAACATCATTCAATTAACAAATTTACAAGCTTATCATAAAAGATTCTTTATTTAATTAAAAAAATTTATGCTGAATTTAATAAAGTGACATTTTTATGATTTTTGTACTTTAAAAATAATTATTTTTGAAGAAAAAAAAATTTTTTTTGGCATTTCTAATCTTTAAAAAAATTTTTTAATGATTTTTAAGAATTGATTATCTATTAAATTTCCAACAGAAATGATAAATTTAATTTATAGAAAAAAATATATATAAATCATATAGAAACAAAATAAAATTATAGAAACAAAATAAAATTAAAGAAATGAAATATATAGAAACAAAATAAAATTAAAGAAATGAAAAATATGTATAAAATTACATTACTGCAAATTTATCATTTTTATAGAGATAAAATTTTTGATTAAATGAGAGATGTAATTTAAATATAATTAATAAAAAATCATTATCATTAAAGAACAAAAAATATTTTACAATAAACTTTAAATAACAATTTTCCCAAAATTTTATTTTCGTAAAACTATAAAATTTATTAAATTTCATACATAATCACCATAAAAACAGATTTTAGAAAACATAAAATACTTTCATGAAAAAAAACTCTGATAATTAAGATATGCATTGATTAAAAAATATTAAATTCTGCTAAAATTTCAGATGAACTAGAAAATTTGTAAAAATTTTCAAACTTAATATAAATTTTTAAAATTCACATAGAATAAATTTTAATATTATTCACTGAAAATAAATACTTTAAAAAGATTAGCGAATTAGAAATTTGTTTCTACTTCACCAAAAAAAAATTTTCATCCGGTAATATATATAATATTTAAAAAAAATTATACATTAAAAGAGGCTATATTTTTCTTTTATCCTTTCTTAAGTATTTAGATAATAATAATAAAGATAAAAAAAAAATTAAAAGTACTCAAACAAATTACTTTAGTTTTCTATAGTAGGCAAAAGAAGTAATTTTAAGTAAAACCTAACATTCAGTGAAATTAGTTCAATGAAAAATGAAGGTTACAAAATATTTAAATAAAAATTAATTCCAACATTAGGAAAATTATTACTGGTGAATGAGTTCTAAAAATAAAAATATTAAACTAATCGAAAAATTTTCATAAAACTATATTTAAAATGGTAGGTATGTCAACGAACAGAACAGAATAATAAATAAATTGATATACTACCTCAATAAGCTCTAAGGAGAGACTCCTCTCATAACATTTCAAAACAAACACAAAATAATAAAATGAATAACATAGGTATAAAATTATTAATACATAGAATAGTTCACATAAATATCCCACAGTTACGGAACTCTCGTATTGTTTTCCTATAACTTATAAACACTAATTTGCAGACAGCGTTTAACAGTTAAGGCTATGATTACAATTGAATGTAAAAAAATATAATAATAATTACAAAAAACGAATGCTATGAGAGTGATGATATTATCATATTCTTCATTTAAAGCAGAAAAAATATATTTTTATAATGCTCATGAAATGAATATTATAAAAGTGATATCAAATAGTTACATGTGTCTCCTGGTTAGTGGTACATAAGTAAAAGCGACTTCAGTACAGCTCACTGAATTGTTTTTGTCAATTCTCTTAATTGTTTCCTTGGGAGACAAAGAATTTTGATCACCTTCTGACATATACCCATTTGAAGGATTACTATTTAAACTAATCACTAGAATGGAACTATATTGGGTTGTAAAGCCGTGGTCGGTGAAAATGAGCTTTAGGTCCTCTACTCTGCCAACTTGACGAAAGTGTGCTGTGGATCCCGTACTTGGCGAGTTTTGAAAAACGCTGTTGTCATGGCGATAATGGAATACGATTTTTAACTAATTAGCAACCAATGAAAATGACTGATTTTTCAAACTGAAACTAATTAATAACCAATGAAAATGCAAATAGAGAAAACCAATTAATAGGCATGTACCAAAAAGCGCTTCAAATTATTTACTCCGGAGGTAGCCATAAAGAGCTCATTAGGAATAAAAATGTCCGGTTCACCACGCTTGGTACATTTATCGCCAAGTTGGCAGAGTAAGGGACCTAAAGAGCAGATTAACGCCGTGGTCTCTACTAGACGTAAGGGAAAAAGTGACGTCAAATATATACAAATCGAATAGTCAAATAGAAACAATGTGACATGAAAACCCAATAAACATTATTTGCTAACGATCGAGACAACGTAATTAATTAGCTTATGTGAGATACATCTGGTTTTCTATAGTAAAAACATCCAATTACTATATCAAATTATAATATTGCCACAAGTTATTTATTTTGAGTTTTTTATTTATTTTATTTATATTTGAAGTTTTAAAATTGTTAATATCTATGGATATTAACAATTTTAAAACTTCAAATTTATATAAAGACCAATCTAATTTTCTATTTTCTAATAAGTTTTTAATCTATTTCCCAATAAATATTTAAAACTAATGTTAGTTATTCTAATTTCATCATAAGATGAAAGGTGAGCACCTAAAATTCAAAAGAATTATTCGCGATATTCTGATAGCGAGAAGCGAGCTAATTATAGTTCAATATTAGCACAACACTGTACTTTGTTGGCCTGATCTTGGTCCAATATTTGACCAAGATCTAAGACCATTGGTCTAAATTTTGCTTCATAAATGAATTTTGGTTATTTATAATGGACAAATATTGGCTGATAATGCTGAGCAGAGCTTGATGATCCATATTAGGATTATCTACATTTTAATCAACTTGTATATTAGTAAAAAGAGCTTTTTATTTGAACTATTAAATTAAAAACCAGCTACTTCAATATTTATTTATACCAAAAATATTTTTCACTGGAAACAATATTGTTCAGTCTCACATAACTTTAATAATTTTTATTAAAATTTACTATTTAGCATTCCTCATTGAAAAGTTAATATAAGTGATAATTTTATTACTTTTTAAACTGAAGTAAATATAAAAAAATAGGAGAAATTGAAATAAAACAAGTAAACATTTATTTCCCACCTTTTGCACACTCAAGAATAAAATAACTCCATTCAATATCGAAATTTTAGCCAAAATAATCCAATATTGGACCAATAATGTTCACCAAATTTCCACCAAAACGAAACATAATATCTTACTTTTAATATAAAATTAATTTTAAAGTACAATTAATTTCTAATAATTAATTTTCAAAGTTTATTATTGTTCTCAAAAATATTCCAACTACATTTTTAAATTATATAATTTCTGAAACATACCTTTAGTTATAACTGTTTTATTCAGTGTTTGTGATATAACGTTGACTGATAATCAGTAACATCGATAACCGAATGAATCTAGAAAATCTACATTAATTGAAAGGTAAATAAAAGGTAAGTGAAATAATTTGTTTAAGTTGAATCGTTGATAGAATTTGTTAAGGCCGCAGTGGCCTGGTTGGTTAGGGCGTCGTTCTCGTTACCAAAAGATAGTGAATTCAAATCCCGGCTTAGCCGTCGTGTTCACTAATGACGATTGGGGCACATAAAATATGTCGGGTCGCAGTGTCATCCATGTTCCCATTACAAATTAATACCTCTGGGCCTGGTTGGAGCCAGGCTATGGGTCTTCACTGGTTTCAATCTCTAAATTGGAAGATTCAGATGGTGCTGCCATCCATGAGCCAAAAGTCATACTTCCACCTTCGCATGAGAGCGCTCTATTCAAAACGTTTGGCCACCCCTGCAATAAGATTTTATTTAGACATCTTTTTATTCTTCAGAACCTTTAAATTTTCCAAAATGCTAGAAAAAGTGAAATAGAATTGTAATACTTATAAAAAAAAATTTCTTTGGTAAATGATAGTTTTTTTGCAAAATATTTAATTTTTATAAAACACTTTCAAAATTAAAATTTTATTATATTTTATCTATTTTAAATTTTTTTTTAAATTTTAGTTAAATTATTTTTTTTAATTAAAATTTTTAATTTTAAAATAAAATTTTATTGTTTTAAAATTATATAGAAATTTTTTCTCTTACACTTTTATTGAAATCATGAAATAAGCAAAATTAAATTTCTAGAAAATATTGTTTATAATTCAAAAATACAGTTTTTATAACATTATTTACTTACTGCTAGTTCTCCATTCTTTTTCTATTCATAATGGAAATACTTTTGACATCTATATAAGGAAATTTTTATTTTTGAATGTAAAGATAGTTTTGTTTACCCATAGTTTGGTTTGTCGCTCAATGGTCATTTTTTGCACACTATGGCTAATGCTTACATGTGGTAATAACCTCGTATCTAATATCAAAACAGCATCACATGCTTGAATTTCCTTACAATAGATTTTAAAAAATTACAGAAATAATTGAGGAAAAACAAATGTGATCTATCCAATTAAAATAATGTATTTAATTTTTTTTTTTTCTTTTTTTCTTTTTTTTTTTTTTTTTCTTTTTTTTTAAGTATTTTAATGACAATTGAGCTGTATGATATCAACATACAAATCTAAGTAAACATAAATAAAATTAAACTTTCAAATTAAAAAAAATTGCCGCTAGGTTTAATATGACTTGATATTTTTCTATAACTTATTTTAAAAATGTTGAAAACCTGGGTTTCAAAATGTGTGGCTTGTTTTGCCTTGTGTACCAAATTTTTTTTATGAAAGCTGCTATTACAGATTTAAGTTTTTCAAACTCAGACACTTAAATTTTACTTTAAGACTCTTGACTCATGAATCTTTAGTTTTAAAAATTTTTGACTTCCTGATTGCAACTTTTAGATTCAAAAATAATATACTATCAGAGTAAGTTCATACAAAAATGCTTTATTATTTATTGTAAAAAATTTTTTATAGTTATCTATTTTTCCATGTACATATTATTTGACAAATTTTTGTCTTCACTTTAGTAAAATAAAACTTAATGCAAATCATGTAGGAATGTCACAATCTGTTGGCTTCTTTTCCCCTTCATTTTTACTTATTTCTACCTATTAAATAATGTAATTTTTACTCTGCCAGATAAAGCTAGTTAGTATGTACAATTGTAATCTAAAGAGGATCAATTAATAAGGATTTAAGCTCCATAATCTCAGGTTTGGGGGGAGGGACCTGAGAATGAGAAAGTTCCGCCAATAATTGTTAAAGTATGACGAAAGTCATACAACCTTCATTGAAAATTTAAAAATAGCAGTTTCTGAAGAATTTAAAGTTCGAACATCTGGTTCTAATCTAAAATTCTTCCCTTCCACTAAAGAATGTCATAAAAATATGATAGCCTATTTTGAAGCAAATAAAATTGAATACATTCTCCTAAAAAGTCGTAATGTCGAAATTCTTAAGTCTGTTATTCGTAGTTTGCCCCTGAATACCCCCCTCTACTGATATCGCTAATGACTTAATTAAGATGGGCTTCCATCCAACAAATGTTAACAAAATGAAAAATCCTAAGACAGGAAAATTCATGCCCCTCTTTCAAATTCACGTTTTTCCGCCGACAGATGGCGCCAGCATATTTAACATTAAATCACTTTGCCACATCTCTGGAATCAAATTGGAGCACTACAGAGGACTCGTTTCAGTGCTTCAATTGCTATAATTCAATCATACTGCAGAAATGTGCCATATGACACCTCGTTGTGTCAAGTGTGCAGGCCACCACAAGACAAGAAAATGGAAAATTGACGGGATGGAAACCCTCCTATGTTGTAATTGCAATGGTAAGCATCCCGCCAGTTACAAAGGTTGTATGGTTTTTCCTAAACCACGAAGAACCCTTTCTCATCAACTTCTAATCAAAAACCCAGTAGACCTGGAATTTCTTATGCCAATGCAGTCTCATCCCTCCCCCCACACACTATTGAAGCTTCTTTAGAAAAAATTAATGATGCTGAAAGTGATTTTACCACTCTGTTTCAGATTTTTACTGAAATTAAATCAATATTTAAGGGTATTTCTCTCAAAGATTTATTAAGAGAACATAAAAAAAACAACATCACCTATGGATAAATTATTTGTTGTAATGGAACATATTAAGTAACTCAATTTAAGCTAATTTGTTAATATTTTTCTCCCTGTACTCTTTAATTAACTTTTTATTCTTTTAAATTCTTTAATTTTAATAATTTAATTCAATATTTATTAGTCGTTTAACTTTTACTTGCGATTTCCTTTGGAAACCGTAAGCCTTTTAGAACACATTTTACTTTAAGCCAATCAGAAACAACCATAGTTCACCATTCCTTTACAGTTCCAGACGAGAGTTCTCTGGCTAATTTTCATTTTCAGAATCAGCTAATTTTCATTTTAAATACTAAAATCAATGTAAAAAACGTTTTTGCATATAATATTGATGATATCAGAAAGAAATGTGTTGAGTACTTTACATAGGATATTCATTAGTGAAGAATATTTTACCAAGCAAAAAAGTTAGAGTAATTAATTTATCAATGAGAATGGCATCTGAGCAAAATTCTTGATCTCATCCATAAGAAACAGGACTATTCTCTTCATGCGTGAAACTAGTAATTTAAAGTTTACAAGAATGAAAATTCTTTATCTCAGAATATGTATTCTACAGAATATTCATATTATATATAAAGAATATTCATATAGGTAGAAAGAATGAGTTTTTATATGGATTGTGTATTGTATACAATATCAATATTTCTCGTTAAAGTATACAAAAGCTCATAACGGGGCTCTTGTTGTTTCCTTTACAACGAAAGAATTATCGAAATATGCTTTTAGCATCGAATTAAATAGCTAAATGTCACTCATAAACAATGCTCATTCTGTTATTCATTTCAGTTGAAAAATTATCACATGAATCGATAATAAAATTAACATTTTCTGTATTGAAAATTAAAAAATATTTTTATTGTTTATAACAGAACACATAGATTATAAAAGATTCTTATTATAAATAAAAAAATAACTTTTTATCTAAACTAAATTGTATAGAATAACAATATATTTACTTTTTAACCAATTAGAAAAACATCAGAAATGTGTTTTTCCGATTGAAGTATAATTACCAGGAACAACCAACAATCTGTAATTCATTTCAGTTTTAAATTATCATTTGAATATGAAAATTATTATTTTTTCTATAGAGTAAGAAATAATGGTTTTATTGCTTATAACAGAACATTTAGAATCTATAAAATTAAGGAGAATATTCTAATCTATAAATTAAGAAGAATATTCTTTTCTTAATTTAATATTCTTAACAATTTGTTATTTCCTTAACAATTAGAAAGGTATCAGAAATGTATTTTTCTTATTTAACTATAGTCAAATTTTACTTTTGAACAATGTGCATTCTGTTGTTGAATTAAATCATCATACAATATGAAATTACTCTTTTCATGGGAAATCATCATACAATATGAAATTACTCTTTTCATGGGAAATCATCATACAATATGAAATTACTCTTTTCATGGGAAATCATATATGAAATTACTCTTTTTCTAAATAATACAAAAAATTCTTATTATTCCCAAAGAGCAATTTACTCGTTTCGTCTATAGAAAAGCAAACTTTTTAAGGTGTTCAATAGATTCCAAACAGAGCTTTATCATTAAGTGAAACAAGTTCCTACAAATAAAATCAACAATTCAGAATATTATTCATTTGAGAATCAATTTTTTTCTTACAAACAATTTCTGTAGGAAATTTTCATCTAAGTATATTTTTTTTTTAATAGAAGAAAAAATAAAATTTTATTTACCACATCAAAATTCTTAATATTAATTACAATAACCAACTGAAAATTGAAATATTTATGCTTAAATATTGCTGGATCCATATAGAATTTTATTTGTAAGCCGTTTCTATTCGTATAGGATTTTGAAATTATTTTCTAAAACAGATAAACAGCATCCAGATTTCACATGGTAATCAGTCCTCTGCTATGGGAATAGAACACCTGACGGGAGACGAACAATCACTGATTTCACGATATCTATCAATTTGAGCGCAGGAAAATTTGAGAAACAGGTAAACTAAATTTTGTCAATTATATTTATCAAAATATTTATATTTTTTTCCTTTTTTAAAATCAGTAAAATTATATTTAGAAAATTTAATTAAATCTTTCTTTTTAAAAGTTTCAATGACTGTGTGCCACATTTTAATGTGGCACACAGTCATTGAAACTTTTAAAAAGAAAGACCGATATTTTTTAGTTTTTTATTTCAGAATAAAATAACTATGAAATAAATTTAATTATATTTAAGAAATAAAATGTTTTCCGAAAAGAAAATCATTTATTATATGAACAGATTTTTAAATTATTTAGCTTTTTTTAATCGTAATAAACGGTGCTTAATTAATTTTGGAAAAAACGATAACTCATTTATATAGAAACCTAAAATTTAAATTTTAATTATTGCGGTCTTTATGTTATTTAAAAGTAATCTATTAATAAGATGTGCATGCAGAAAACGTGATCAGTTACATTTAAATTATCTTAGATAAACTGCCAGAAAGAGGACTTTTCTTCTTTTTTTTTAATTCGTTAGCGAAGTAAAGGATTAGTGTAAAATTTGATATAATTATATTTTAATATCAAAATTTCGTTTTTAAATTTAATACCATACTTTAAAAATTATTTTTGACATAGTAGGAGTATTATGCATGCAAATTTAGGGAGGAGTATTATGCATGCAAATCTAGGAGCAAATAAAAGTACAGTAGATATTTTTCTTCGAAAGTTCCCCTTTATAATTTATTTTTGAATTTTTCTGCTGTCTTTTTTAATGTTCTCCTATAGCAGGGGTGGCCAAGACGTCGACCGCGGTCGACTGGTAGACCGCGAAGACATTTTAGGTAGTCCACGCGACCATCCAAAATAAAAATTTACTGACGAAAATAAAAAGTATTCATATATCAAAAAGTGACCATATTATTCACTTCGTATAGTTGAAATTTGGCACTGTATATCTGCGACAAGTTTATCACATTGTGCCTGGTATGAGCTTATTGCAATGCATAAACACGAAATTAAACGTTCATCTGTTAAATGCGATAAAGGTTTGTTTTTTGTTCATGGTTGAAAAGGCAGATTCTCAAAGATACCTTGATCCAAAGTAGGATTTGAAATACAAACTCAATTTGTAAATATTTGGAAATGTTTCCTCAGAAATTAATTTCCAAAAATCAGTATCGCTAAATATGCTCTGGATTTAAGAAATATATCGCATCTTAATTTAATAATCTCTTCCTCGACCGTGACTGATATGATATCGATTAAATGTCTCATTTCTTAGATAGGTTGTTCATCAATTTTGACATTTTCATTAAATGGAAATATCATAAAATTTATTTATTTCAACTTAATTAAGTCAGCCAATCTTCTTTTAAATTCTTTAAACAAGTAAGTGTTAAGCGAAATCTTCGAAGTCTCGGTTTAGGTTATGGATGCACCCTTCCTCCATGTTTTTGAAGTTTCTCAATTCATGTTTTCTTAATTGAGACGCATACCTTTCTATAGTTTCTTTGAATGTTTTAATAGCGCTCCTCATGTCCGTTTTAGGTTTTAAATCGTAAACTTTTAATTATAAATCTTTAAATCGTAAATCTTTGCACAGTTTGTTTTGAGTTTTAAAGCGTAGACTGTAGTAAATTTTTATTTTAAATAATTCATTGATTCTATGTCATAAGTCATAAATTAAATTGTTAATATCCGAGGTCATTATAGAGAGGGTCGCGTGGACTACCTAAAATGTCTTCGTGGTCTACCAGTCGACCGCGGACGACGTCTTGGCCACCCTTGTTCTAGAGGGTGTTGCTTATTCCCGGCCAGCCGCTCAAGGCACAGAATAATTAAGATCTTTAAAAAGCCGCCCGATTCGACAGCTGTTGAAATTGCATCCTATTGCTACGGCAGCTACTAAATTGCACATCGTCGGGCGAGCCAAAATGGCGTACCATCGGGGAGTGCACTGGCATTTGAAGCGACGAGTGTTGTGTAGTTAGTAATCGTAATGGTTGTGAATTATTCAAGCTTACTCCTTCGTTTGTTTCTTTTGTCAATTTAAACCTGTGACTTAACTGGTAAGCAGAATTCTATTGTGCAAAATAACAAACCTCATTACGTCTGTGAAAAATAAGTGATGAAAATCGTGCATTTAATGTAAAATGCGAATTAGACTATCTGATCTGTAAAACAATAAAAATAAAATATTCACTATATGATTTGTACGCAAGTTTTGTCGGTGAATAAAAAATACAACAGCACTATACTATTTTACACGAAGAGAAGTGTAAAAAAACATCGGTGAAACATCAGACCTACACCTTTAAAAAGAGCAAAACAGAATCTGGAATATATTTTTTAAAGCCCCTTGGCAAATGTTTTCCCCAAATTAATCAATCTTGGCTTAAAAATGGTTTCGATGATGGGCAGTTCTTTGTGAGGCTCTTATTCCACGATGAATTTTATAAAATCTAAATATAGATCTTCACTGTTTGATAAATCACATATACATACATTGCGTCTGGCAACAACAAATATTAATGTTGAAATTGAAAGAATTGTAAAAGATAAATTTATGAAGCACTAATACAATTTAATGTAACAGTTACATAGAAACTATATTAAATAATATTAAAACTTTTCTCAAAAAAATATGTATTTTTTATTTGTGCGGCTTTCCAATCTATTTACTAATTTGAATTGGCCCGGGATCTTCTATAATCTCGGCAGCCCTGGTCTAGATAAACCACTTCACAAGAGAATGGATCTGGCCCTACATCTTAAATACACTTAATTTTTTTTTTAAGGGTTTGTAAAGAATATTATGTAAGAATATATTGAATGTTGATAACCCAAACCTCTTACTTTCAAACGCAACATACATTTCATTTTTAGACTTTGAGCCAGGAAACCCAAGCAATTAACTAATCGATCCAAACATCAGTAACAACAACCACTATGAATGCCAGCATCGCTTGTAAAAAGTACAAGCAATCGTGAATAATGAAAAATAAATCTTAAAAAAACTTTTACAAGTGAAAGTCCACTGACAAAGTCTATTATTTAAACCCATCAAACCATTTATGTCATCAATTTAAATCCAACTCTTCATTATTTTATGAAATTATTAAATATGTAATTCATTTTATAGACATTGTACGACTTATTTTATTTTACTAAATGAATTTAATTAGAATTTGGCCTTTCCAAACTGAACCTACCTTACAGGATGAAGTTGCCAGCTTTCCTTCTTCTCGTGGCAGGGGTCTGTGACGCTTTGAAAAACACATGTCCCTCCACAAAAATTAAGCCCTGCGATTGCAAGCCTTACTTCGACGGGGCGTGTATCGTCACGTGCAGCCTGTCTTCGCAGGAGGACGTGGAGAGGATCGCGGACATCCCCAACCTGTGCGAGGGCAACGTCCACTTCGTCCTCGTGCACAGTAAGATCGACGGCATTCCATCGAGGCTCTGGAAGACGCTGCTCTCCTCGAAGACGGTGGATGTCTCCATCAAGCACGCCATCGTCAAGGGACTGGTGAAACCGGGGGACGACCTAATTCCGCAGGTGTACACTCCCGGGCAGGCTGTCATAAAGGTGGATCATTCCAAAGTAGGCAATTGGGACTGGAAGCAATTCAACAATTTCTATTCCGGTAAGAAATTTTTGTAGTTGTGTAAAGTTACGAGGAAAGTTAAAAACATCACCAAATGATAACAAACCGTTTCATATGTTCCTCAATATATGTTTAATGAAAAATAAAACAATGTAGCGATGGAAAACATTTCTAGCACAATTTATTTTAAAAAATAATTAATTCTAAAAATATTTCAAATTTATTATTTTAAAAACAAAAAAATTATTTAAATAAAAAATCTAAGACGGGTTAATTCCCAGTGAATGGTACGCTCCTTGTACGATACGCATATATACAACGGTACACATATATACAATTATTAATTAATTGTATATAATATTGTATAAAATTATATTATTTCTATAAAATAATATAATTTTAAATTATATTAATTGTATATTGTATAATTATATTAATTGTATAAAAATAGCGTACCGTACACTGGGATACAGCCCTAAGACGAATACCATTATATCCTATTCAACAATTGTTAACTGTTTGTATCAACAATAAATAAATCTAAGTGAAGTTAAAATGGTTATATGAAAAACCTCCAATCAAGTTTTCCTTTCTGAATGAATACTTGTTAGTCGTAATTACTAATGTTTCAACTCCATTGTTTAACTTTAAGTGAAGTTTTATATCGTGTCCCTTGGTTTCGTATATAATTTTTGGATGTCAGAATTATGTCTTTGAAAATACCCCTTAACATTGGGTTTTATAGTAAATAGGCCCAAATTATTACCTCTTTGTGGTGCAATTGCAGAGAAATAACTATTAGAACTGAACTCTTTTTTAAATACAAATGCCTCATTAAATTAGCGACCATTTTGTTCTATTTGATTTCATTTTGTTTCCAGGTCACCGGGATTTTACATATGTACAGAATCTGTGATTTCAACACAAAGTAATAAATGAATTTATGAGTTATAAACAAGAAATGAACATCATTTTAATCTGATTACACAAGTAAAAAGGAATGCGATAACAAGTAAAATGTGATAACAATACACTTCAGAACTATACAATGAAAATTATCATCATGAATATTTCCTGCACCGGCATGCTTCCCTATGCGCAGCCCAGAGTTGGCTCTACCAGTTGGGTGGAAGCAGAGTTTAGAAGCAGGGGCTGCCCCCCAATATTTGACTTGACTTCCATCAGAAATATAATTTCACTTGTAATAGTGCACCACGATCTATACAACATGTCCCAGTCAATTGTAGTTAACGCGACTAATCTTCGATTATACCAGCATTCGAACTCACAACCCTTTAATAACGAAACCCACGCCCTAACCAATCAGTCTAGTAAGGCCCATTCATCAATTTTTCCATGAATTCAACAAATGTAGCCATTCTTATTCCTATGTTGTTGCGGCATGTTCCTGGATGTCTATTTATTCAGCCTAATTCGCTACTCACAGTCAACCACTTCTTCACTTTGAACTAAATTCAACTGACGAGATGAGTACCTGAGCTGGAACTCTCTTCTCCAAGTTACGCCACACAAGCAAGACAATAATCGATCCTATGGAGCTTTAACATGCATAAATCATCTCAGCAAGAAAGTTTTATTGTTAATTAGAACACGAAAGCAGTTCACTTTACAATCAAGTTGCCACAGACTCTTTTTTATCAATTAATAAGTTTATTTAAAAAATCGTAGTGTGTATTTGCAACTGATTTAGGTTATTTTATTTTGTGATATTAAATCTACTTTCACTGAATTCTTAGATTTATAGGACTCTTGCGAAATCTTTGAAACCATTTTAGGAAATAAAACGTTTTTGTAAACATAGATTATTAATCTAAATTATATTATATAATGATTTGAGGGAAGTTCGATTTCGTTTGCACATTTGTTTTTCAAAAAATTCCTTTTGTTAATTTTAATTATTTTTATGAAGTATATTATAATATGAAATATACTTTTGGCTAAACATGTCAAATATAAACTCTACCGAAAAACGAATATATATATATATATATATATATATATATATATATA